>JPYR01000062.1:94759-204897 GCA_000775305.1 Belgica antarctica | reverse complement strand
CCAAACGTTGTCAGAAAATTGCTTAAAAAAATATATAAGGCTTCGGAACCCTAGTTTCCATAGAAGAAAGCATAAATAGCTAGAAATACAATCAACAAGGACATTAAAATCCTTAAAACTTCAAGTCGCCATCTTCAGTAGTCCCTGATCGTTGGTATTTCCATGCTGCACATCTTCAATCACAGAATTCCTTGCCTTCTGTCTTTAATGAAGTCATGTTTTTTTTATTGTTCGCTCAATTTAATTTAATCTATTTGAAGCTGTATGCGATAATAATTGCGCCGTCTTAAGCGATCTTTATCGCTGAAAAATATTTTTTATGATCCGGAATTCTTCCGCATGGGAATTTATTAGATTAGCATGTGCTTTTTTGCATAACAAATAGCTTGAAGTTTCACAAAAAAATTGTTTTCCTCTGCTTCGAGTTTAGTTCAGGCTTAATCACATTTTCATCTTCCACATTACGCTGTGATATATGCCAGTAATAAAGTTTCGGGGCAGTTCTGCTTTTACATTTTTGCAAATGAAAAAAATCCGAAAACGATCCACACAAGCTCACAGAGCACGCGAAAGAAAACTAAAAGCAGCTGATGTTAGAATTTACTTGAGATTTTCTTTTCTCTTGCGGTGATTTTAATTTCCACGAGTTTCCACTTGGGGAAGCGACGATCAGACGGCAACTGAGAGACTTTTCGCAGATGGGAAATGTTTTATACGGCGGAAAACTTTTCTCTCTCGCACAGCTCCGTGAGAGCAGCGAGAAAAACTCAACGAAACACAAAAGAAGTTGAGAAAACTGGCGAGAGAAGTCGCGGATGGAGACGGGAAACTTTTTAATGAGATGTTTATTTGCTAAAACACAAAGTTTGACGTCTGCTTGACAAATTTCTTTTCTATTTTGCTTCTAAAAACAAACGGAAACTTCGAAGCCAGCAACAAGATGAAGTTTGGCAAGCACAATGTTGTTATCGCGCGCGTCGGGTGGAAATCAAATAAAGACCAAGAAAGTGAGAGAGAAGCAATTTGTAATATCAATTTAATTGCTACTTCTGACATCGCAGCTGGAAATCAAATGTTGCTCTTTTCTGTTACACGATTTTCATCTCATAAACAATGTTGGAGTTTACTCAATTACACAACGCGTCTTCATCGCCCCCCTTCGTCTCGAGGCGTCTTCTATTTGTTCTCTTCTGCGTCACTTTGTGAAAAGTCTGTTTGAATGAACTTTGAATCAAGAATGTGAGTTTGTTTTTATTTGCTGTTAAGTGTTTCGTTATGAAGAGACAAGACAGCGAATTTTTGATAGAAAATTTCCGCAGTTTGGGTGGCGGATGCTTGGTAAATAATTGGTCACGGTGAAATTGCGCGTCGGATGCTAACCTTCAGTCGTATCTGATGATAAGCGACCGAGTTGATGATAATTAAAAGCTGTTTTGTTCCAATTCCATCTCCATTGAAGTCTTCGTTCGTTTGAGTGAATTTTTACATTATTACGTCGCCAGATAAGAGTTGTTGATCTACCCAGCGCAAACCTTTCACGAGTTTTTCTGTTTGACTTCCGATTTTTATTAGCTTTTGCTTTGTGAAAAGTTTTTTTGATGCTTGAAATTGACGAAAATGGAATTTCAATGCCTTTTCTGCCTTCAAATGCCAGAATGGTTTTAATTTAAAAGAAATTCTTCGACAGGGAATGTTTTTGAATTCAGTTTTTATGTCAGCAGCAGCCCTGCGTTGACGAATAGGTAAAAGAAGTCGTGTTGTTTCTTTTGAAATTAATTAAAACCGAGTTAGTCAAAATCCCGACTGCTAAGCTTGAAGTTAAAGCTCTCGCTTGTGATGGAAGCACGAAGCTATTTATAAACAAAAGCTCAAACTTCCTGTGTCTATCGGAACTCATCACTCGAATCATAAGTCGTATTAATCCTGTCAGATATATTTCATATTCAGTCGCTGTCATGAGCGGGTTTAATCCATTGCCGTTTCCTTTCAAAAATAGCTATAGAAGGTTATCGCAAGAGCCAGTAAAAGGTGGTGATGTGGGTGCAAAGATGGAATTTACTTCAAGTTCCTTCAAGTTTCTTTAAAAAGAAGCCAGAATTATAGCAGATAACGTCTGTGATGAAGCAAATGTGCCATGAAGCGTATTTTTAGGGTTCTTGTGCAGATTTTTCATGGTTAGCTATCGTGCTCGTCACCAGACTTGATTGCAACCCCAAAAAAGCTGTTTCGTGAATAAAAAATCTGTCAACATCAATTGCAACTGCTTTTGACGTGAAGAACCGCTGAAATGCTTTTAAAATCCACGGAAAATTGACTTCACAACCAATTTCCATATATCGAAGTATTTTTTGCCAGCCCTTTCTATCGAAGACACTCCAGGGTAGACCTTCTTCTTCCGTTCTTTGCGGATCAAACAGCACGAGAGCAATAAATTGCTGGAAAATATTATTTCATGCATCAACCCATGTTTCCACTTCCTTCCATTTCCGTTCCGGAATTACTTGAAAATGTAAATTAGTGCTTTTTATGAATTTCAATTACGTTAAGTGAGTCTCTCTCGCATTTCCAGCTTTAAGGTTTGTTTAGAAGGCTTTTCATTTAATTACGTCGGTGAACGCTTAAACCGCTAGCTCTCGCTTGAGATTCCAAGAGTTTTCGATAATTTATGCGAGTTTTCAATTTTTATTCGCTGCTTCTCGCAAAAAATGCGAAATTTATTCCAGTCGACAGGATTCTCGATTGGCAAAGCAAGCAACATAAAGTAAAGTTACGATCGTTTTCCGGTCGAATTAATTTGTATGCAGAAATGATGATGTCATTGTGTTCTAAAAATATCCACCGCACTTTGGTGGTTTTATGGGCCGGAGGGGAATCATTTGCGGAACAAAAAAGCAGAGAAAACTGCCAGTCGACGAAATTGGAGACGTAAACTACCATTTTACACCCTGAAAACTGATTAGGCGCAAAAAAGACGATTTCATTGCATTTGGGGCCGAAGGATAATAACATGGCTTGGTGGTACTAACTGCCAGTTAGGTTACCAACACACTCACTCACTCAATCACTCCTCGAAGCAAACGAATCGGAAAGAAACACAATCCTCGAAATAATTTGTTCGCAAGCTAGCGGAAAACTCAAAGCGAACGAAGCAACAAAACGAAATAAACTAACTAAACTTTCCATGGAAACGAAAACATAACAGAAGGCAGTCACACATTTCGATTGTCAGGCGCTTATTTTTCCATTCGATTTTCGCGTGGAGCTTTTTCAATTGGAATTTATGTACTTTTTATTAGTTTCCAGATTAGACTAAGGATTGGCGGTGGTGATAAAAAGCGGCAATGGCATCCGGATGAAGAGATTTTTAATCGTTTTCTAATTTCTCTCTTTATCCAGCTATCTGTGTGGCTTGCGTATCGACACTGAACATGCAACACTGACGTTGTGGAAGCGCAGAGTGTTGGTTTTTGCAAGACAACTTTATTTTGTTCTAGCGACAATTCAGAACAGTGTTTCTATTTTCATTTATGATATCCGTTGAAGAAACTTTTTAGGAAGCTTTCAAATATGATAGCATTAAAGCTTATAATTTGAAAGCTTTTAAGCATAAGCACATGTGCATACTTTTTAGCATTGTTTGTTTTTTAAAACTATAACTATAAAGAACATTTTGGAATGCTTCCGCACTTGTGCTTTCAAGATCACACGTGCTTGCTGATTCAGATAAACTTTTAAGCTTCCTAATCGTAAGGAATCACGTAAAATCTTTCTAAAAACCTTGCTAAATCTGTTCAGTTTTAACTTCAAACAGCCATCAAGATCTAAATCCGATTCGAAACAAGCAGAAACCCGCGGGATATGGACTGCAACCTTGGATTATTCAAACTCATCGACAAGTTCCTAAGCCATATCTGCTGGAAAGATTATCCTTGCTGTGTCAAGATGTTGTCGCCAAAAAGGATGAGAATAAAAGAAACGAATTGGAAAACTTTGAAGGTTTTTTTTCGTGATTATATTTATACAGCAGAAATGTCATCAAACTTTCTAATGATAATATAAAGCCATTATGAGAGATAAAACATAGATAAAGCATGATCATTATGGCAGAATTAGTTGATTAATTCTGATGATTAGCCGGCAAAGTGTTGCAATGGCATGCTCTGATGAACGGGAAGTGGAGAATAACTTGTGCGACTCTTCACACGACAGTAGGCAGCATCTGCCTTGAGGGCTTTCTTGCATGATTTATCAGTGTTTGACTCGCATGAAGTCACTGTTTGATGTAATTAAAGCCTTGAACTATCTTTTGTGATTTTCATCTTCCACTTATCGATCTCGGCAGTCGGCAGAACCCTTACTGCAGGGTGGAAATTTTATTTTTTTATAACGCTTACAAAATCTCAAATTGAACGTGTGGGTGAAGAAGAGAAATCCTACACGAGTTGTATCTTGAATCCTTCAAATTATACAGTCCCAAGAAATGAGATTTATCTGAGAAGAATTTCCAGCTTGCATACATTTTTATTCGATTTTGTTTAAAACAAGGCAATCGGGATGAAAAGCTTTAAAGGGGGACGATTGGAAGGGCAAATTTCCGACGTGGCTTTCCATGGCTTGTTTACTTTTCGACGTAACGTCTCTCAACAGAATTATAATTGAGAAGATGGAAGCTCAAAGTTCACTTGAGGGAAACTTCACACAGCAGACCAAGGTTGCACGCTCGGCGGCGATAAGAAGAAAAAAGTTTCTGATTATGTAAAAATATTCACCTTTCCGTTTCTTTTTTGCGCTGCTTGTGAACCGTTCTTACGGTGCCTTTTATCCTTTTATGTCAGAGCGTACGGCAATGAATAAAAGAAACGCTGGAAAATCAGATGATTTTCACCTTTCAACTTTTCATTTGTTTTTTTTTTGTTTCACTTTATTGATGTTTTTTTGTGTTTTTCATTTTTACGTTTTCATAATTTTAAAACAACGTGAAACTAGCCACATTCGATTCTTCTTCACCGACGAAATACTTACTGCTTGTTCTGTTTGAAATTTACACTCGCTCGTAAAACATTTTAATAGCACATTTTTTAATGGATATTTTAAAAAGAATTTTTTCCGTTCATTAAGTCGTTTATGGGTTTAATTAATAGTGCACAGACACTTTGTTGCCAAGATTTTACGTTTATTTTTGTAGATAAAATATTACGTCCATTCGAACTGAACAATATTGAATTTTTCTACGTCAATATTACGTGCCAGTCGTCTCTTCTTCCCTTTCTTCTTTCGGCTTTCTGCAAATCCTTGGGCGTGAAAACAAATTTAATTCACAACACAATACGTCAAATAAACTTTTGTCTCATTAAAAATCCCAAAAATATTTATGTAATTTCTTCTTCTCGAAGAGTGATAAAAAATCTCAACAAACACCAGCAGACTTTGATATTTATTTATGAAATAAAGTGACGAGAACCGAGGCAGCAGCTTTTCGCGTTGTGAAATATCGACGGAGACTAAACACAGATTCTCCGCGACGAAAGCTTTTTATATCTGCGAGAGGCAAGGAATGGAACTTAACGAAAGAGAGAAAAGCTCGTGTTTTACGCTGACCATAATTCACTCTCATGCATCACTGCTTATCAAAACAAACAAGGGGGGTTTAAGAGGCACACAAAACAACTCCACGGTTTATTGAAGCTTTCTCTTTGCGACAAAATAAAAATTTGATCACGAATAAACTTTTTGAACCTTTATCAGAAGTTTGCGCAAATCTCTGCAGATTCGGATGACGTTTCTTCGAACTGTCAGCTGCAATAAATTTTGTAACGCTTCTTAATAAATTCACAGTTCATTTAACATTTTGAGAAGTGTCCTGGCAAGCTTCTTACGTAAGAAAAACTTTGCAGCTTTTGTAAAAAAGTTGTAAAGCAGACAAAAACTTCTATCGCTTGGCTCTCGAACAAATCCAGAAAATTCGACAAATCCAACTGTTAACAATTAAAGTCAATCTGCTGGAAATGATTGCGAACTTCGAGAAATAATTTTTGTTCATGCTTGGAAGTGCAGCTGAAACAAACTTTCCGCTGCCTTTCGATCAACAGTGACATAAACATTATTTAATTGGAAACATCAATTTTGTACTCATCGTTCGTTTACAGCGTTCGCTATTTCTGTGTGTTTTTCCATTCGAACACTTTTATTTAATTTGCTCGGGGAATTTTTCATCGCTTTTCTTTTCCCCTGGTTCGGCTTTTCAACCAAACAATTTCCTAAATCGGACAAACAATGTCAAAAACATAATTGTTTCCTTGATCGCAACGTATTTTCCGGACGACCCTTAATCTATCAAGACTTGCTTGGCGACCCACACACACGGTTATAAACGTTGAGATAAGGTGTATAAGAAAATACACAGCAAGAAGAAATCATCTTGATTTGTACGCACAAAAAGTCGATTTTCTTATTGCATCAAACAATCAAAACCTCCCCAAAGGAGCAATCTAGTCTCATGCGAAGACTTCTCGGAAGACGGAAAGAAAGCAAAAACAATGGAAGAAAAGAAGATGACGAGCAAGACAAGCCAGTTAATCTGGAAAGTTTTACTCAGCACACAAAAAAAATGTTCATTTAGATCAGAAGAAAAATTGAAATCTCCATATCAAAGAAATTAGAGCATGATTAATTAAAGCCATTTATCATTTTAAAATGATGAGCGCAAAAAATGTTGCCATCGCACCAAGTAATCTAATTTATGGCAAAGCTTTTTTTATGGGACGATGTCAGCGAAACAGAATGCTTTCAATTACAATGTTGATGACATCAAAACATTTATCGTGTTGGTGAAGCGATTCGGGCCTTGCAACTGGAAGATGGGAGACGGAGGCAGTCAATTTTTTATGCGAAACTTGAGAATGCAGTAATTTAATGACGTCAACGATCAAGCTTTTATGGCGCGAGTAATTTGACTGTGGGCGACGAGAAATGCTTTTGAAGGTTTGTTTTTGGCATTTCGGGAAGAATTACAGTAAACTGAGTGCACGAAATGTAGAATCAATTTTATGTAATTTTTCTTCAATTCTAGTTCAACCTTGACTTCGCAATCACTTCAAGATTTCCAAAACTTCAAGGTTAAACTTCATCCGCCCTTTTAAGATCTGCTTCTTATCATTTTTCTTTCTTTAAATAAAATTTATTACCGAAAATTATTTTCTTAATGAATGAATTTCTCCAGCTGTTTATCAACACCAAAGTATTTTAAGCACTTTTTGTTAAAGAAAATTTAATCTCGACGTGCGTCGAAGGACTCTCGAAACCAACTGAAGCCCAGCTCATTGAGAATCAAAGCTGTCAAGAGAGAAAAACTTAACGAAAGAGAGTTGAAAAGGTTTGTTCGAGCTCTTATCAGTTGTTGTTCATCTTTCCGATGTCTTCTCTTGAAAACAAACAGATTCTTTCAACAATAATTGAGATAGGTTAGGAGAAAACTGAAGAATGGCTGTGAAAAGGTAACCTTTGAATCTGAAAAGCTCTCTCGGAATGCTTTGAGAGCTTTCTTTCGTGCTCATGACAAAAGGGTTTGACGTCATCGTTCCTGCAGTTTCACGATGGCCAAGCTGTGACGTCCTTCGCCATAGTTCGAACATCATTAAAGTGATAAAATAAATATTTATTTATTGATACGAAAACATTCTGGTTTTATTGTGGACGACATGGTTTTGGTTTTATTTGCCGAAAATCAATTTTCGTGAAATCATTTCTCCGTCCTTAATCTGATTCACGATTTTATAGTTTAGTATTCGCATCCAACGTTTTATTACAGCGATGCCAACTTATCTTACTAAGCTCTTTAAGTCACTGTCGACACGTCACGTAATGATTAGCATTTTTCTTCGTCGGGCTGTTCCCTTCTAAGTTAACTGAGGATGATTCATGACAGTTGTTTACCCTTAAATACATCCTGGAACGTTGACAAGTTAATTAAATCTGCTTACGGGCCGAAAATAACCGCAGCGTAAATATATTGGCATTCATAAATTTATGTCGAAAACGTGAAGGAATAAAAAGCACGTTCAGTTTGATATCACAGAATTTATCAATAATTCTTTGATTGACTTGTTGATGATGATGCTTTTTGGGGATTTTTTGACAGTGATGTCACATACATTTCTTGTTCTTACCTTTTATTAGAAATTCCCTACCTGAAAATTAAGATAATTTCACTAACGAACGCAAATTAACGGCTCTGAAAATAAACGACGAATAAATTCTCATCAAATTTTATCAATTACATAGATAATATATTTTATTTAATTTTTTTTTCTACACGTACAGGACAATGAATGCATATGTTTATCAATGGTTTTCAAGAAATTGGATTATTTTCTTCTTAATTTAATCCCAATTTTTATTAACGACCGGGTTTTTCTTTCGGGGGATCTTTTGCTAAGGTTCAAGTGTCACTGGGTCAAACACAGGGGCGTTGAAGGAAATCTCCAACGATTTGCCTACGAATAAAAGTATTCAGGCTTGATATATCAGCTACCCATTGAAATCGCTTTAATTTCCTTTGTTTGTATCGGTGAAAATATATTTTTTGCATCTTTATATTATATTTTCCCTCTGAATTGAAAAAGTTATATCAAATTCGAATTTATGTCATCTGGGTACAAAAGCTTCACTATGAGTTTTTTAAGTGTGTTGTCTTTGTCGTGTCTTCAACCACTTGATTTTTGTCATTTCGAGCGAGCGTCTATCAGCTACTTTCTCTATCAACATTTGTTTTATTCCTAAATTAACTATTTGCAATCCAAAATGTTCCGCTTCAATCTTTTCCTTAAGTTCTTTCTTTATTAAATATGGCGACATCATAAGATTTGCATTTGGCACCGTGTTTATTTAATACTCTTTAAGTAATTTTTATTTTTGCATTTTCACTGTAGCGCTGATGATGGTGGAGATGAATTGGGTTTTGTGAGAAACTTTCTATCAAATTAAATTGTGTCTTTCGGATGTCGGTGCCATTAAATAAATGCAATTAAATTTGTTTGAATATTTTGTTTTGATACAATTATCAGACCCTGTAATGCTGTTAAAGGCTAATAAAAATATATTTTTCCTTATACTTCCGTTTCATTATGATTCTGTCTAGCGAATACTTCTTTAAACATTGATTTTTGCTAAATTTGTTCAAGGATCGACAGAAGTCTATTAAGTTCTTCAGCAAACTTGAAGCTTCGGAGCTTTTGTCGAAGCTCTACAACTTCAAGCTTGTTTTCTGATTCTGTCAAGAGACAACGTTTTCGTTCAATGCAAAAACTTTGAAACTTTCACCTCGTGTTCTGATAAATTCGATTAATCGTCCAAAAATGTTGGCATCTTAATTTTTTCTCGGTTAAGCCATTTCAGAATGTTCAAAGACGACCTTGAACATAGGAGAGTTTGTAGGAATTCTTTAAATCAACTTCTGGTAATCTATTCTTGAGATTATTCACTAATTTCAGCGAAACTATGGCCTCATCTAAGGTACAAGATACAAGAAAGGAAAATCGTTAAGCAATGAAGAAATTTTTCTAATACTTGAAGCTCCTATTTCCATGATTGCCTCGCATCTTTACTGTATTATAAATTGAGATTCATTGTGTTGAGATTGGAAACGAGCTTGTTGGCGAAGGTGATAAAGTCAGCCGTGTGAAACTTGTGTCAACATGCCAAGGGATTCTTTAAAAGTCAATTTCCACATCTCATATAAAAATAATTTTCTTATCAATTTTTCTTCCTTCTTGATATAAAAATGTCATTGTACAAAATTTGAAAAACGTCCAATGATGATCTCTGCGAGCGTCATCACGAAAAAAACTTCGAAACTTTCACCTCGTGTTCTGATAAATTCGATTAAACGACAAAAATGTTTTGCATTAATTTTTCTTTTCAGTTTTGTTCAAAAACGTTTGCAACTGTGACTAATCTTAAGTCAACTGTGTCCCAATCTGTTGCTTATTTTCAATTGTAACATACACATTGAATCACAAACATACATTTTAATGAAAATGGTTCATAAACTCTCAGTTTTTTTCCTTTTAAAAATTGTCTACAACATTGATAATGGAAAACTACTTGCTACGGTGTCTAGGGCTAATATGGTTAAAGTGAAACGGGGGACAACTTCAAAATATTTTCTTGGATCATGGATTTTCTGAAATATCTTTCAGCCGGGACATGAGCGGGTGACGAACGTGATCTATGTGGTAATTCATTCTTTTTCTTGGATTGTCCCTAGTTTATTAATTCTTGTCGAGTCAACTAAGCGTTATCAACATTGTTAGTAAGGTAAACGAGCAAAACCAAACAAGTTTTTTTCAGAAAAAATTCAAAAACTTAGTCTTTATTCTGTGTTTGCAAATATTTTATCCTTTCAAGTTATGTTCAACATAGATTTATAAAGATAATACAATACAAATTAAAAGAAAACTATTACAACTAAAAAATATTCTCAAATTTCTTATGATTTGATCTATAAAGTCTAACAATTGGCACAAGTAGCAGCAAATCTCTCAATGTAAATCATCAGTTTTCTTTTCCAGAATTATTTTCAAGAAGGACGTCAAGTTCTTGATTTCATCAAATTTTCATTTGTTCACTGGTCAAGTTTAGTACGGACAGAAAATCACAGAAATCAAGAACTCGTTGCCCATTCTCTAGCAGACTTACAGTCAACTGTCTCATCTCAGACAAAGTAAAACGCAAAACAAACAATATTAAACGAAAAACCTAATCAACAACGCAAGATTGATGGATTTTTTTGTATTTTTAAATATCTTTGCTTTAAGAAATTTTGATAATTTATCACATTGTTTATCAATTAAATTTTATTCTTTAGAAATAAAACGATTTTAACTTGCGTTTCAGCGCCTTAAAGAAGACAACTCATGATGAATTAATTTAAAGCCTTCTAACTGATAACGAATACTCAGTACCATACCAATTAATACTATCAATTTCAATTAACAATTTCTTCATCTCACGTTATTAATAAATTTTAATTTTAATCCATGATTCTTTGGTTTGATCCCCATTGTCCGATATCTCTTTGTTTTTGCAATCTAAATTTCTAATCTTCACTAGTTTTGCCTTAAGTTTACTTGAATTTCATTATTCTAGAACGTACTTGATTGAAACGAAAAGATACAAGAAACTCCCAGACGCATCTTCATCAGTTTCAATGACTTAATTTCTTTTTATGTTCATCGTGTAATTGAATATCGTAATCATTCTACCACAAAATATTGCTTCTGAATTTTATTTTTTTTAAATTTCTCTTCTCCCTTCGGCAACTGAACCTTCAATTGATTTTATTCTCAGTAAAACCTTGAACTTTAATTAACGTGATTTGAGTTTCCTTTTCTTATTGTGTTTAATGTGCAATTAATTGAAGTAAAATGTCGTCTCGAAAAAGTTTCCATTTTATGTAGAAGTGAAAAACGTTCTCCAATCGGTGAAGTTCATACTCGTGTTTGACAAAAGTGCATTCTTAGAAGGAAATATTTTTCTAATTGCTAAAAGAATATTTGAATGTGATTTTGAATATTTTATACGAGATTCAATTCATAAATGTAAAAGAAAGAAAATTTCATTTTTAATCCGTCAAGATTGAGGGCGAAAGAAAATTCAAAGAAAATTCTTTCACTTTTGTAAAAATGTTTACTTCTGTTATTAATTAAAGGGCACGATTCTCTCGTTCAAAGTTTGCAAGTTTGAAATTATATTTTAACAGGAAGTGTCTTAAGTTATTGATTGTTTGAATTTTTGAATCGAATCTCATCAAATCGGTCTCATTAAAAATTGCTGCTTCAGTTCACAAAACTTCCGAGCAAACCTTGACCTAGAGAAACAGGCCCAGCGTGTATTGTTTTTTCACGAAAAAGAGACGTTTGAAGTTACACATTTCCTTAACATTCATTATTAACCTTTTAATGATATAAATTGTTCCCGATTCACATATCCTTAATAATCTTAAATGTAAGTGATTTGCTTTCATTAATTCTTTCTGTAAATAGTGAACGAAAGTTTTTTCTTCTCAAAAACCCAAAGAAAATGTCTGAAATTCGAAGGTCAAAAGATTTTCTTTACTCAAATAAGTAAGTTTTGTTTAAATATTGTCTTTTTTCTTTTAAACTTTCATGTTATATCCATGGTTGATTGAATCCACCGCACGCACGAGTCATCAGAACCGCACCGATCCCAGTGACACAGTCGAGTGGTGGCTTCAAGATCGCTATAATAATTGTTTCTTTAGATTAAATGTATTTTTTACCGAACTAAGAGCTAAAAGCATCGAGATCTCTATGTGAACGAACAAAACAAACGGAAAAGATTTTACTCAAAGAAATTCTACTAGAAATGTATTTTCTATTCTTCTCTCTCGTCTTCACATTTCATTTGTCAAACATTATCTATTAAATTCGCATTTTTTATAATGATATCGTATTCTGCTAATTGCTACAACAATAAAAGCTCATTCAAAAATTAATTTCTCGAGCATTCCCTCGCTTTCGAGTGCAAAACTCAGTTGACTGCACTTTAAAGTTGGCCATTTCATGACAAAAGAATCAAAATATGTTCGCATTTACATGACATATGAAAGCTCGAATGTTTTATGCAAGATGGAAAGGAATCTATTGCTCTGTTTATACACATTTTGTCGTCTCGTATGTTAAACGCTCCATCATAACAAATCCATTATTCAACAAAACTAATGTCAAAGTTTTTCTTTCTCTCTGATGTTTTTAACTGAAAAGGATTAAATCTTTAAACTTTCTGCAGCGGAGGCGGGAAAAACTTTGCATAAATTATCCTTTTCGACGACATAGCTTAACTTTCGTCGGAGATGGGGCGAACGAAGGTTTCTTCCAGCGAACAAGAAAACCCAAAGGCGAATAAGTAATATCGCAGCGATTATCATATATTATAATTAATATTTAATAATTCGCAATTTGTTGGGACCGAGGAAAGTCACCGGGAAAACGGCTGAACAAACATTAAGAATTTTAATAGTTTATGAACAAAAAATTCTAGGTTGATGGAAGCCTTTGGAAATTTTCTGATTGTTCAGTCTAATTAGAAGATTTAACGACTTTTCTAGATCTAATTATAAAAATTCACCTCTGTCTTGATTACTTTACAGAAATTCTTCTGCCCACGCCATCTCATCAGTAAATGTGCAAACTCTTCACGAGTGCCTTCAAATGAAACTTTTCTATCACCATTGTTGTAGGATTTCTTACTTAAGTCATCCATCCGGCCCTTAATGATACTTTGGGAGCTTTCATAACCTTGACGAACGGATAGTAAATATAAGAATATACAAAATACATGTCCTGTGATAACTTGCGTGTGTGTGAGAAGAAGAAAGTCTTGTGTATAAGTTTGAAACATACAATTTAATTTCATATTTATATTAAATACTTTAATGAAATTTCCCTTCCGATCTCCTTATTTAAATATTCATTTGACATAATGCAGCTCAAATTTCCTTTTGTTTCACTAAATTTTTCATCTGACTCGTCCCCTTAAACATTAAAAATGTATGATAATTCCCGTAATCCGATTAAGATAAGATATTTCATGTTGCCTTTCATTCTTTCTTCCTTATCATCCTTGATGTCATAATGAAATTGAGAGAAAATAAATAAATGAATGAACGAAATAAGACTTTTTCTCCCATGATGACTTCTTCTTCGTGACACAAAGTAGAAAAGCGAGCAGACGAGATGCTGTCTTTTAATGTTCAAACGTCAAAATGATATAAATTGCATTTTTATTGTTATTTTCTTTACTCTTTTCCGTGGGAGTTGTTCGGTAGTGACGGCGCAAAACAGTTCCATAGTTAGAGAGAAGCGTTTAAAGTGTCTTCAGAACAAGTTTATTGTGTCAATGATTGTAGACCTAAAGTTT
This sequence comes from Belgica antarctica, assembly GCA_000775305.1. Classification (NCBI taxonomy): domain Eukaryota; kingdom Metazoa; phylum Arthropoda; class Insecta; order Diptera; family Chironomidae; genus Belgica; species Belgica antarctica. The sequence goes on along the minus strand of JPYR01000062.1, from coordinate 190,959 downwards.
TCAAGAATCTTTTTCGTAGACTTTAGCTTAAAGCTCATACTTTTTGTAGTCTCATAAAGTCTACAAAAAAGCTTCAAACTTTGTTTTAAGATCGTTTTTAGCTTAATTAGCAAACAAAAATTGTACAAAAATTTCAAATTACTAGACAAAAGAAGTTGGCAGTTTATCTTTCTTCTTTCAATTTGAGACACTTTTGTCGACTTTCCGACCGACTTATTTTGAAGTCTTAAATTTATTACTGCTGCCGTAACCATGGAATCGTTCCCGCTTCAACCTTGATTTCTGGAATTTTTGAAGGATGATTAAAGAAGAAAACCATCGCGACAAGACAACGCAAATCTCGGAGAGAATTTTCTTCACTTCTTTGTTTCTTTGTCACAATGAATCACAACATTGTTTCATCGTAATAATGTTTATTGAAACTGTAAAATCTTGAAAAATTGGCACTTTTAATGTATTTTAATTAATTTTCTGTCTTCCTTGCAGTTTACATTTTCTTAAAATCTCATTTTTAGTCGAAAAGAGAAGACTTCTTTATGCAATTGCTTTTATCGAGTTTCTTCTCATCCACTTCACTTGGTTTTACTCTCAAAGGAATCGAAATGTATAAGATTGAGAGTGGAAATAAATGTCGAATCAGAGGTGTTACAGTGAAAATAAGTTTGTTCCTTTGATATGGGACTTCACTTTATCATGTGTGATTGATATACAAGTAAACTTTATGCATCAAAAGATATGTTCACATCTTAAAAGCTAAAAAAGACTTAAAATTTATTTTTACTCTGTTTATCCGGTTCAACGATATGTCCATCGTTATTTTCACACGCGCCGTTGAAATTTGCATCGGTTTGCGCATCAACTGCTAGTCGAAAGGTTTCAAGTCTGGGTTGAAGATGCTGCCGCTTCTTTGTGTTGAACTTTTATTCTAAAAATTTAGAAACAGAAAAGCAATTCGACGTGTTGGGTGGGGCGAAAGAATCTGGAGCTCAACGAATTCAGAACAGAAAACTAAAAGAATTTCAAAGCAGACGAAGCCAAAGCGCTCTGGAGTACCTCAACAACGTCATCATCCATCAGGCGGGCTGTCGGGGTCGATGGGATAACGAACGAGGTGCTTTAGTGCGGTGCCTTTACAATATGATTCGGTGCAATGTATGAATATGCTGGAATTGGTAAGCCAGCTGTTTCCATTGAAATCCTATAAAAACAGTAATGAAAATATTTTAGATTAAATTTCGAGCATTTCATCGGCATTGCATAGAGTTCAAAGTTTTTGCACATTCGGTTCATCAGGTTTTTGGTGAAATAATTTTTTCTCGTCAGTTCATGTGTAAATTTTTAATTTCAAGAGCCTCCACACACCGATGTTGTGAGTTAACCATTAATCTGCTAAATTTGTTACAGAATTGTTACTGAAATCATAATTTAAAACCAAGCGCTTCCCCTCTCAGACTGTATTTGGCTTTTTATAAGAGCGGTTCCATGTAAAAAGTCTTGAATTTTTAATGACAACTCATAGAATTCGAGTTTTGCTTCAAAAATGTCCATTCCACATAGCAAAGACGGCAAGACGGCGTGTTCTGTTCAATTGAAAATTAACCACATCCAGCTTCGAATGAAGCTTCTGCAGGCAGTGGCAGACAAACTTCGTGTAAGTGTAGCGAAAACTGCTTTTGTTTCAACCAAAAAGCGATTGTTATACAAGCTTTTATTGAGTTCATACAAAACAACCATGAAAAGCTGGCCAAGTTAAGCAAAACCTTGTCCTGTTTTTTTTTTCTTATCTCGTCAGTGCGCTTCCCCTGCATAGAATGCAAGAAACATTTTGTTTTGTATGTAAATGCATCATGATAACTGATGGCAATGAGCAAAGCTGATAGATGTGAATGTTTTAACGAATGGGGTGAAGGTGGATGTGTATGTCAAGGATGGATGTTTGGTTTTACTTTTAGGAAGAACGAGAACAAGAAGCGGGAAAGCGTTTTATAAATTATTCCTCAATAAAAATGTCAGGGAATTATTGGAAGGTGGAATGGATGAAGGTTTAAATGAAGCTTCAGCTATGATAACATAGCGAATCAAGTTTCAAGATTTCTTACCGAAAAGAAATTCAAACGAAAAGTGGAACAAATCTACACGGTTTACTTTGATATGCAAATTCGGCGCTAGGTTAAAAGGTGAACCGATGATGATGACGTGGAAGGAATCCGCTCGGCACTAGAACTAAGTTAAAGCGCGCACGGTGATGGCGGTGTTGGTGGCAAGGCAAGGATAAAACAGCTAAAAGTGAGTACGCTGGGATCAAAATAAAAGGGTTTTCAACGCGCTGTCAAAATCTAATTTCAAGGGAAGTTTTTCACGCGTCAAGTGTAATTTAAGGTAATGGGCTGGGTAAAATAGAAGCAAAGTTACAAAATTAAAATTTTCATTTGCTTATTTATTCGAGTTGACGTTGCTAGACGTGGGGGAATAAGGGATGCTAGGAAATTAAATAAAGAAGAAAGCACAAGAAACTTTTGCGTTCTTTGTCTTGTGATTTGTTGAAAATAAAATGACGGCGGGGAATCTTGGATATTGTTTGTTTATGTCTTTTTTGGAGGCTCGAGAGACATTCCGAGAAAGTGAGAGCGTGTGAAAATTCTGCAAAAGATCACTTTGGCGAAGCTGCAAAAAAATTATTTAAGCATGAGATGTTCGAGACTGTTTCAGTCGTGCAAGATTAGATCGGATTAGGTTCTGATTAAATCACGGAGTTGCAACTGAAGAACTGCTTACGGTTTTGGTTTGAAAAAATTCTGTTCGTTTGGTGCCGTTTTCAGGACACAATCTTCAAGTATTTGACTAAAGTGGAAGCGTTATTCTAGTACCATTTATAACGTGGCTCTTAAATTTTAAGGAATCTTGACTTTACAAACACAAATTTAAGTTTTCTAGTACCTAGAAGCAGCACTAGTAAGAATCAAAGCAGAAAGCTTGCACTCTTGAAGAATTTTATAGCAGTTTTAAGTTCCTTTGAGGTTTGCAAACCTAAAGGCTGGGTTAAATTGCTCCAATCTTCTTCCTTCTTGCACAGCAGAAACAATCTCATGTTTTTTGTTAAATCTACAGCTAAGTTCACTTACAGTCTATGAGAGTACAAAACATTCTTGTTGAAAAAGTTTTTCTTTTTTGTTTTTCATAAGTAAAAACTATTTTATTGAAACTTTTCATTTTTTTGTAATTTCTTCTCTTCACTTCATAAAAGTTCAATTCGCATTGATTGCGCCAAAAACTTCTAGCAGCTTATTATTCACCATTTTAAATGTGCAATAATTTGCCCTTTTAACTTTTACTACTTTTCGACTTAACGCCTAATGAAAAAAAAATCCTGAAACTTTTCTCGGTTTTCTTAATGCGATAGCTTATTACAATTTTTTTTCTTCGGCGCTCCCACTATTTCTGCTCAATAACATGAATTTTGTTTGCTGTTGCTCTCGTGGGATGCACAGAAAAGTTTTTCTTTTATTTAAGCTCATTTGTAGAATTATCATCTCAATTTGTAATTTTCTTCTTTTTGTCTTCACTTCCGAAGTACTTTATGGAGAAATTTAAAAAGCATTCTACAACGTCAGCAAAGTTTTGTGTCAGAGGGAGAGACGAAAGGAGACGGAGATATCGAGAGAGCTTCCGGCTTTAAAACAAATTAATTATGTCAGAAAGCGACATCACCGGTTGGGTGGAAAAATTTGCCCTCATTTAAGACATAATTGAGTTTCAACTAAAACACAAAGGGACACAAAGAGCGACAAATCGCTGAAAAATCACAAAGAAATTTAAATGAGCAAAACCATGGAGCACTTTTTCATTAAAGTTCATCCAGGCCGCGGTCAGCTTTCACGGGGGGAAAGCTTTTGCAATGTTGACGCTCTGACCACGGAAAATTAAAAGTTAAAAATGAAATTTTAGTGGCGTGAAGCTGGCAGGACAGCCGAAGTAATGAAATCATAAGTCGAGAATAAAAGTACTCAGCTCTTTTTCCATTAATTTACTTGTCAATTTTCGCCAATTAGTAGCGATAAATTATGAAAAATTACACTAGCTCTCAAAGCTCTACCGATACATCATCATTTCTCGGGCAGAGAATTCATGAATGGAAAGGCTCATCTGATTAACAATCGATACACCTGCTTTCCCGTCCTTTATACTCTCTCGATCTCATTTTCTGTTTGCTTTGTAAAATGATTATTAATTAAATTACAATCAGTATCAATTGTGCTTACATTTACTTCATCCTTAATTGGATCATAAAAGGAAATAAATTTGTTCGAAAAGAAGAAAACAAACTCAAAGAGAAATAATGAAATTCACTTATCGCCTAAAAACACCATCTCATGGTGGTGAAGTGAGATTGAAATCCGCCATTCAAGTGTGTTATATTGATTAATTAGACCTTTGGTTCAACGATAGCATAGAAAGATGCGAGGGAAGGGCGCTGATGAAAAATTTGGAATTTGAGCTTTTGATGGCTACAGTACATGTTATGGCTCAGTTTTGCAAGGAAAAATTGCTGGAGAGGTTTTAATGCCTGTAAAAGTCACACATTTTGATAACAAAAATGCAGCATAACCTCAAAATATTCAGATTTCTTTAAAATTCCATCAATCCCCTTCCATCAAACGAAAAAAGTAACAATCACGATCACGATTATGAAAGAAAAAGCTTTAAGCAAAAATCAAATGACGGATTTCTCTCCCAATCTCATCGTTGAATGAGAAACAAAAACCTTAACGAAAACAATCGAAATAACTTCCTGATATCCGACTAAACTTATGCTCAGATCACGACGTTTTGATAATCGAAAAAAGATTAATAAAAATTGTCTTTAAATTTCCACTTCATTTTAATTTCTCAGAGTTAAAGCCAAATTTATAATTCTATATAAAAAATATTCATTTTGTGGTTCGACATGACGACCTTTTTGCTCGAACTTCCTTTGAAAGAGTTTCTTTCTAGAAGAAAACTTTCTTTGTTCGAAATCTTTCCTAAATCTACTTTCCTTACGCGCTATTGATAAAGTTTCTAGGATTGATAGTAAAAAAGTTTTGCTACAAATCAGGGGAGATTATGACAGCCAAAATGCTGCAAACGAGTCTTCAATTCATCAAGATTTAATAAAGTTCCAAAGAATTCACAAATTCCTGCTTCCGAAGCCACGTTTGCTGCAATTTGGCGGATTAAAGTTTAATGCTTAGCAGAAAATCCATTCAAAAACGCTTCACGTGATGATCTTCGCAACGATTTTAATTACATTCTTAATTTCATGATTTTTTTAATGATCGTCCACGGGTCATAATTGCAAAGAGCTGGAAAATCTCTCTTGAAAGGTTGGCGAAATGAAAAGTAATCCTCATTACTGGGATTGCAAAAGTTTTCCTCATTGAACGGCAGAAAATTATAGAAAAACTGGTTGAGACGAGAAAAGAACTATTGCGAGAGGAAAAACTTTCGCCATGAATAGAAAACATGAAAATAATTATTTTCACATTTTTTCCTGTGTCTGCTTCGCGATTCTGTAGTTTGGCTTAAGTCTCATGAGTGTTTCTAATAGGGATTGAATTTGGTTCGTTCGCCCTTCAACTTGTTCAAATCGTTACTGGCAGCGTTATTGGCGTTGCGTGGTCGAGCATTGAAGGCTTTCGCACGATGCACGCCCGTCGTTTGGACTGGTGGACCCAGATTGGTCAAGCCCCCCAGTAAATCAGTCAAGCCGCCGAGGGCCGTCAGGCTTGTGAGTGCATTTAACGCGCCCGGTTTCGAGAGCAATTGAGCGAGCGGAATAGCGGATGCCAAAGCGGCCGCCGATGTTGCAGCGTCAGTTGTCGATGGTCCAGTTGGATTTGTACCACCCGTTGGCGAGTTTGCTGCAACATTAACATTAGCACTACTATTATTTGTCAAGCTTGCTGCGCTGGTTCCATTCGAACTGCCATTGGAATTGGCTCCAGCTTGCTCCTGTGTCAGATTTGCCTTTTGCAGTTCGACGCTGTGGGATAAGAGAAAGGATCGAAAATTTTGTTTGGTTAGAAGGATGTTTGGCTTGGGATCGTAAACATACAAAAGAAAAAAAATTAACGAAAAAAAGAACGAGATTAAAAAGATAAAATAAAAGTTAAACTCGGGGGAAAATTATTTCGTGTTGAAACTTGTTTTGGGTTTGACAAAAAAAACTTTTACTGGTGCGATGACGTGATGATCACAGACGGGAACACAGAGCTTCTGATTCAATTTCTGTAGTTAACTTAGATTTATTGACAAACAAAAAAACAAACAGGGTTTCGGGGTTGGTGAAACAAACATGATTGCACGCTGTGCATCTAGAGGATCACTGTCGGTGTATCACGTGAAATTTCGTCTCGTGCTTTCGGTGTCACTTGAAACGTTACTCGGAATTGAAGAGTGGAAAATGGAAATTGGAAGAACACGGTTGCGAATCTTCAATTTTTCGCTTGGCAATTTGCTTTGGTCTCAAAAACGTGAAGAGAAAAAAATATAAAATAAATGAAATCATCCAAAGGGAGTTTAATGTGAAATGAAAACACATGAAGGGAAAAAATTCTTTTGCGGGTGAAAATGTTTGATTTACAATTTTCGTCGAAGGCAATCGTTTCTCTTTCGCAACTTTCCGTTTATGTTGCTTCAAATGTAATCACACAAAATGGGAAAAAGAATTACGTAGGAAAATATTGGCGATTCATGGGAAGGAGAGAAGTTGCGAAGCAGAAGAGAAAAAAGAAACGTTTTGCGTTTAAATGCTTGAAGATGAGGTTGGGTCGACTATCGAAGTGATGGGGAAGTGATTTTGAGTGAAATTTTAGATGTTTGTACAAGATAGTCGAAGTAAGAATGTTTGTTTCAACAAATTATTGCTTTTTAACAGAATTAAAGTCATTGAAACATATTACACTGAAACAACTAAGCTTGTAAGAAATTAGTTTAAAAAGCTCAAATTAGAAAGCTTGCTAAACAAATTGCCTAAAAATAAGTTTGTAGTTGAAGACCCTTCAGAAATGTAAGTTTGGAAACATATGCTTTGAAGAAGCTTATGAAAAGCTTGCTAAACCATAAAAGCTTCCACAACTCTTCTTAAAATACATTTAAAATAACTGTAATGACTTTTCCGGAAGCTTTTCACAATATTTCGCTTAGTTCATCACAACTAACCGACGTGATTCACCGACAGTGCCTGATGTGCGCTCATGTTTCATATGATTGCTTGTACGTTGCTTCAATAGAAACACAAAAATGTAGGGGAAAAACGATGTTTTTTTAGTTTTGGGTAAAACCAAAAAACAAGTTCGTGCTGAAAAAGGGGTTTAAAAAATGTAAAAACAATTTTTTGATTTTGTTGTTTTTTGGTGGAATCAAGAGAAGGCTATCGGTATTTGGGGGTGATGGTGGGCGGATGTATCGTGAAAGGATTAAGAACGTGATAACATAGCGGTTCATTGTTATCGGAGATGGCTGTTGATTGCAAATGTGTGGGGGAGACAGATAAGAGACGGAGACTCTCCAAGCGATCACAAAAACCAAAACTTTCGGTTCTTCGGTCGCTTGAACAGTGGGACAACTTTTAGGATTAGTATTCTATCAGTTTGTTCGCATCAAAAAACAATATGCCATGTCAAATTAATCGCATCATTGCTATTCTACATCAATGTATCAACAAAAAGACTCTGTTCTCTAAAGCAAATGCTTATCGGGGCAGTCATAATGAACTGAACACGACTTTGACCGAACAAAGCTTTTTCGAGCGTCGGGTTTTAAGACACTTGCCATGAGAGATATACACAAAGAATGTGACGCGAGTGTTTGATGATGATTTGTGTTTTTGAAAAATGTTTCTATTGACATTCATCGGACGCGGAGAGTGGCGTCATTGTTGTTTCAACAGATTCTCGTATGGATGCTAATTAAATGCGTCAACAAAGAGTGGAAAATTATAAATTCGTAATTTAATTTGCAGTTTCTTGTTAAAACATACTGAAAAATACTCCGAAGGCCCACATTTCATCCCCTTAATTGCTACAAATTCAATTTAAATCCATTATCGTTTTATTTTCAAGCTCGCCGCTTCGAAATCGGTGAGAAAGAGAGATTAAAAGACCTGCGCTCCATTTATTAAGTTAATAACAACAAATTTTTGTGTGTATGATCGAAGAGTTAAGAATTGTCAGCGTTGGACTCACCTCATGTTGATCAAGTATTGAGCGAGTGCAACGGCGTCGGGATTGCCGCTGATTGTAATTGTACGATCAGTGTTGCCACCTTCACGCTCTTCGCAATTCGAGATGCGAATCATGGCACCGGAGATTTGACGGATTTCGGCGATTTTGGTTCCACCTTTGCCGATGATGCAGCCGATCAAATCGTTTGGCACAGTCATTTCTTGTTGCTGCGTGTTGGTCTGTGTTCGACTCTGGGTCGTGCGCAATTGTGACCCAGCGAGAGCAGCCAGAGCTAAATTGGAAGGGAAAATTGAGTTAGCAAAAAAGGTAAAACTCGCATCCGAATCACATTAAAGTTGGACTCTCAAAAGTGATTCCGCTTTTAACTAAATTTGGGATGGCATACAGTTAGTGATACCTGTTTGGTTCAATCCGCCTGCATTCGATGGAATGGCGCCAGCCAGACCAAGTGCTGCAAGTCCCGCGAGCGGATTCTTCGCCAGTCCAGTCATCTGCGACGACGAAAACGGAAGGGAAAAAAGTTAATGAAAGAAATCTCGTGCGATGAGACAAACTCAATCATCGTCACCGACGCCATGTCGTTCACTTTACGACCATATTATAAAATATTGAAAATTCAATTTGGAGTTAAATTGATGGAAAACGCTCGATATATACCTATATATATATTTGGGCGGATCTACTGTTAAGGGGGGCGCGAGTGAGACTGATGCATGGGCAGATAGTTCGAGACAAAATTTTCCACATTTTATTTCCACAACCAATAACCCGACACTAAACCGTCATCCCTTCTGTCATTGGATTGAGAAGTAGCAAAATGTATGTAAAAATGAAAGTTTATTTCTGATCATATTTCCCTCGTCTGTTTTCTGGTTCATGATGGACTCTGACACGGACAGGATGGAGATGATGGTGATAAAAAAGCAAAAATTGATTTATTCACTTAGGCGAGCGGAAAGTTTTTGCATCGTATCGGACACTCGTCATAAATTCAAAAGGAAATTCGACAAACTTTTGAAAGTTTTTCCTAAACGAGACTTTTCTGTTTACTTTAATCTCGAAATTGACTGCCCTCATAACCCGACGATCTTTTCATGGAGATATTCTATAGAGTTTGAAGACATTTCGGTTCACCTTTGTTGGGAAAATTGCTTCAACATCAGAAACAGGGAGAAACGAACAGGAAAATGCAGCCCACAAGGAAGGAGAACAAAGCAAAACGGCTGTGGGGTAGCAATTGGGAGGTGAATGCATGGAGAGTTTACAAAAGTTGATGACGAAAATTTTGTGGCTGTGAAGGTTTTGAAAATGTTAAGAAATTTTTGTGAAAAATAAACAACAAGCTTCGAATCGATCGAAAGCCTGAGCAGCAAGATTGAAAAAGTTTATAGCAATTTTTCACCCCGAACTCTGCACTTTGTTTTGAAACAAGATTTTTTCAATTGTACTTAACATAAAACACATGAGCAAATGGACGAAAACGTATGTGAGTGAACGTCGGTTCAGAAGTATGGGGAGATAAACAGGACTTTGTGGTTGATGTTTGCGGTCAACTGTTGTTAACATGTAAAAAAAATATTTATAGGACAGCTTCGAACACAAAACGAGCAAAAGAGACAAAAGATAGAGAGCATGAAGTGGTAGAAGTGAAGACTTTACCGGAACGAAGGGGTTTTTCGGGGGGAGCTTGAAGGAATGGATGTGATGTGCCAGAAAAAAGAGAAGCCAAAAAATCGTTTATTGTTACCAAAATACATGAAACACAAGCCCGAGATAACTTTTCCTCGTGTTTTCTTTTGTAAATGAGCTATTCTCGAGCTTTTTTTTGTCTCCGTCCATTCATCGGCCAATGAGTTCTGGGCCTTCCTTGTGTTTCTTGCCTACACGAACAATAAACTTTCATTTTTGTCCTTTTTTCCCTCTGATCCTTCTGTCATTATTAAATTTCATTACATTCTCTCCTTCTCCCCTCCCGTGAAAACGAAGCATAAAAGGATTATTAAATATTTTGCGAAATTTTCGGTATGTTGATGTCTTTCAATGGCCACAAGCGGTCGGTCGGGCATCAATACCTGTGTAGCATCTGTCTCTCCCTATCCTACCCTATCTACACGAAACCAACAACTAGAGAACTCACACACAATGTGCTTTTACGATATCGCCTTTGCTCTGGCAGCTCGGAGTTCGGGGACATTGGGAGCACTCATAAAGCGGAATACCTTCATTATTACAAACATTTTTCTCTTGACCATTCATTCATGATTACACAACCAGGCACAAAAAGTTAGTTTCCATCAAGGCGAACTTTCTTCGCATAAGCATAAATTAAAAAAGAATTTGGCTGGAGCTTGGATTGTGGGGCTATAAAACTTTGAAGATGTTTTGTTTAAAGTAGAATCTTTGGTTGTTTTCATCTTAGCTCAAGTGATTTTAATATAAATTTCACTAATTACCCTAATTAAAATCAACCACACAATCCAAACTTGAGCCAAAACATCTCCAAAGGTTTCTCAAAGTTTCCGAGCTTTGGAAATTTGAAGGGAAATTTGTACAAAAAGAGTTAATGTAAATTGAGGAATTAAGGGCAGCCAATTACTTTATCATTTCTACAAAATTCACATCAAAAGCAGGAAAAATTTATTTTTTTCGATTTGTGTTTTACAGAACAGTCATGGGAGAAGGATTGACTGAGAGGAAAGCCATCAAAATCAAATTACGGTGGAGTTAAGAGCTTAGGACTTTGTGTTTATGCTAAATAGGACGATTTTGTGGACCGATATTTTATTGATTGTTTTTCTTCTTCCTGCTGATTTTTTGTCATTCGATCAAATCAAAAGAAAATTTGAAAGGTTTTTGTTGTTTGAAGTGAAAGGTGAGGGTGGAAAATGGCTTTCTTCTATTTGGCACAGATTTGATGGAGTGGCATTATGTAATTATTATTAAATGATTACATGTTTACTCAGGAGGGAGTTCTCATGACATAATAATTTGTTTGCTTAAAAGCAGAATGTTGTTTTGGATTTGGACTGAGGGTTTGTCGCCAAAAGAGGTACCAGAGTGGATAGAAGTTCTTTGAGTGAACGGGATTAGGGGCCAAACCAATTATACAGTGGTAATCTAGTGAATTTTCTAATTTATTTACACAAACAAACATTTCGGGGGCGGGGTGGAAAACTGGGGCATCATCTGGTGGATAGTTTTGGGGGCAGCACCATTCAAAATTAAAGGTAATGTGAAAAAAGTTTTGTTGTATTAAAAACTCACATCAGGAAGTTGTTGAAAGTGATGTGTAGGCACTGCGCCTTGCAAATGAGATCCTTTGAGTAAGGGATCTGTCAGACCCGTAATGCCAGCATGAAGGCCAGAAAATAGTGGAAATACTGTGCAAGTCTAGCGTGTACAATTAACAGAGAGAGAGAAATAGTTTTGTGTTGGTTCACATTTTGTTTGTTTGATGGTTCATTATAAACGCATAAATCAATCGGTAGTGTTTAGTTTCGAGTTTGTGTTTGTTTACGTAGGTTTCCGTTGTTCCATTTCATATTCATCAAATTTAATCGATGTTAAATTGGGCATTTCCGATCGATTTTCAGTTTTTCGTTATCGATTTTCCAAAAGAAAAACAAGAAGAAAAGAAAGAAATTGGACGAGCATTATTATGGATCTTTATTGATGAGCGAAACTTTCACAAATTCAAATCTTCTCGCTTCCCCCGCCTTTCTGTTTTTTAAGTTTTGAAACAATGTCGAACATTTTGCAGCGCTCGCTTCCCTTCGTCCAGTTTTCAGTGAAAGTTTTACCTGTTTTCCTCAATTTCTTTCTCTTTTTTTATACTTTAGAACAAAAAAAACATCCGTTTGCCCCGAAGTAAGCGACTGGGGCGACAGTAAATGCTGCAAGAGCAGTAGCACCGATGATGTTATAATTAAATATTTACCTCTTGTGTTGGTACAGCAAAGTTCCCTTGAATCTGCAGCGGGTAGAAAGGAGAGTGTTAGTTCGATCGAGACGAGATAATATGCAAACTCTGTACTTACGGTGTATGCCTGTCCGTTGGCGAGAATGACCGGGCCATTTACTTGCGGTTTTGGTCGATACGGTATTGTTGCACCCTTGGGAGGCGACTAAAAAACAGGAAAATAGAAAGAAAAAAATTCAATTTAGTCACCGGCAGGTAAAATATGTGGATGCGGCGCAATATTGTCGTCGGCATGAATTTGATTCCGGTAAAATGTCATCGTCATCATCATCAAACCAAGTGACCCGTTTCATGCGATAAAAATTAGACACAAATAAATTCGCTTTTCCCTTTTTTATCGAGCGGATTTTTCAATTTTCAACACATTCATTAGCAAGTTTGTTGTCATAAGACTTTGTAAGGGTTCAGTTCGACCGACAGGGCTGTCGAGAATTTATTGCTACGGACTGTGAATGGCAGCTTGTTGAGTTTTGTTTTGAGAACTGTCATTGTATCGACTCACTCCGCATCCCCTGCGAGCTAGCAAAAAAGTATTTCGGTTTTAAGCTCTTTTTTAAACAAATATTCGAAATCAGCAATAACACAATTGAGCTCTTTTATATTTTTTGCTGTGACATTCAATTTTAAAGCACTTGATGCATAAATTTAATTCTGTCTTGCTTCGCTTTTGCCGCTATGCTGGATTTTCTGTGTTCACCGACAGCTCGCAAGAATTTAAATTGCAAAGCGAAGTGCATCTGCGACCACAAATAATGTTCTTACACAATCACGACATGAAAATAATCGATTCGTTTAGAGAAATGAGCAATGAAATTGCGGAATCACAAATTTTTATTATTTTTCTGCAATTCCCAGCGATGACTGTACCAAAAAAAGCTCATAAATAAACATATAAATGAAATGTATGAAAGCAAATAATGAGGGCAAAGCTCTAGCGAGCGGAAAACTTCGTGGGCCGGAATGTAAACACTGAAAAAATGTTCGTAAATGACATTTTGGGAATTTTTTCTTCAGAGCAGGCTGATTCTATCTTCAAAAGCATCCAAAAGGGCGAATGATCTATGAATATTTTTTATTCTTTAAGATGAAAGATTTTTTCGCAGCCGCATTTCCATTCCGGAATGAACTCTGACGTCGGAGCCCCTTGAAAAGCAAGCCTGAAAAACCTTAATTAAAGGTTGAAAACTGCAGCTTACAACGCGTTGAAGCTTTTCGAGTGGCAGAATTGATGGAAAAGTTTTTTCACGGCTTAACTTTAAGTGGCACTTTCATGTGGAATTGCTGGTTTTTCAACATGACTGTGACGAAAATGAAAATAACGACGTTAATTACGATACCCGCCTCCAGCAAACACTTGTACTGTGAACACCGACCGTCAATCCAGACAACTCAACATGAAATTTCATATTTTTAAAGTGCAAATAATTTTTTTCTCCGTTTCCAATCCAGCCTCGGGTTATCCTTTTGGGAAATATAACTATTCAAATCAATCCCGAGCGAAACTGGCTGAAAAGCAGCAAGCATGTTGAAAACAAAAAGGATGACAGCCCTCGAAGAGGATTTTCATCTTTACAAGTTGGTTTTCATACAGCTACGCCATCATCTCGAGAGATAAATCTTCGGAGAAATGTCTTTTTTTGCCTCTAAAAGTACTTAAAATTTATACACCAAACAAGGTTCTGATTCCTCTAACAAAACAACATCATTAAGTGGGTTAACAAGGATTTGTGCTTTAATTTTCTCTCTGTCTTCATCCCCGACCGAGCCGAAGCGAGTGATAATGTTTTTTTAGATCCATATTTTTGTTTAAGAGTGTGTTTACGTTTGCTCCCTAAAGCGTTCTTCAGCTGTTGGAAGGGATCTTTACATTAAAAATTACACGAGAGATAATTACATCATTCAATATATATTATGCGCAGTGTGTTGTTTTTTGAACAATGAGCTGACGGCATGGAAATCAACGGCAAAATCTCTTCCTTTCCGTCGTTTTTTGTCGGAAAACAGGCAAAGTTGACACTTTTCATCGTTTCATATTTCCTGGAGTTTGCTTTTACAATTTTCGCTTCTCGAGGAAGTCGCACAGCACTCGAAACGCTTTTTACTATTGACTCGACTAATGAAAACAAACATCTCGAAAGTTGCATTAACTTGCGCCCCTTGCCAGTGTTTTTCAGGGCGGGGTAAAAAAGAGAAAATATGGCCAGAAGCTTCTGTGTAGAAAGAACTCGAGACGACTATTGAATTGAAACTTGAAAATTCGAGTCTTGACAGGCAGTGGGTGCTGAGAACAATAATTGAGTCATTAAAATCTTTCAGCGCGGTTTTAAATTTTAATTGCAAAAACTTGTAAAAATTACAACGAAAATTTTATTTTGCAAGGTAAACGTCGACGTAAATTCAATTTACATTCGACAGAAAATAATATCCAAGATTTATTTGCACAACTCTGCGTTTATTTTCTAAAGATAACCTAGCCAAATCCCAGTTAAGAACTTTGCGAACTACTTTCCGCAAAACCACTCTCTACGCTTGGAGAATTCCCTGAACGAGAACTCAAATAAATGGAGGAAATAATCGAGAGAAGGCAAGCTGGAATTATTTTCTTGATGATGAAAAAGTTGCGAACATTATTTATCATTTATTCGAAGGCCGTCATTGGAGACTCGCTTTGTGATGTGCAGTGTTTGACCCTTTGAACTCGCCAGCCTTTAACATAACTCCGGCTTTCGAGACGAAAAATGCGATGGCTTTTGTGAAGAACATGTAAAGCAATTCTCGTCTGCAGCCTTTTCAATTCCCTTTGGACGATTAGCTTCGACGTTTGTGAAAAAGGCTTCGATCCAACGAAATTTGATAGAAATCGCTTCTGCTTCATCATCCGTCGAATACAAGTAGTTCATGTGCACAGTACGGAATGTTCTGTCGTCATGAGACGGACATTGGTTGCACACGGGAAGTGTGCTGAAGCCAAGCACTCATCCGTCTCAACAATGCGAGATAAAACCAGAATCGTGCAAACAAGACCCCATCCTTCCTCGTTCATTACCCGCTGGTACACCAACAGAGCTGTGTACGGCATCGTAATTCCCCATAAAAATATTTGTGTTCGTGTATGATCTCTCCAAAGACGAAATTTGATGATGATGAAGGAACATGAACTCACACTTAGTTTTAAATGGCACTAAAGGGGAGAGTTCATGCGTCTTTTGGCGATAGAGCCTGGAATGACAAGCCTTTTCAGTAGAGCTTGTTACACTATGACGATAGATTGACCATGTTTGAATAAAAATCGGCTCAACCGTCACGGAATTCGAGTCACGCCAACGGCAATAAAAACAAACAGATTGTACTCACTTCCAGCATTACACAGCATATCTGATGAATACATTGAGTGATTGCATCCGATGTTCCCGTTAAAGTCACGGCACGTTCCGTTGAGTTTGGCAACATTTCACTGGCGACCTGGATGGAGCAGCCAGTCACCTCTCGAATCTCCTTAATTTTCGAGCCACCTTTTCCTATTTTTTTCGCAGCAGTTGTTGTGCGCGTTGTTCCATGATGGATGAGAAGAGACAAAAGGAGGAAAAAAAATGATGAGAAAAATGGAAATTCACTGGCGTAGCGACGATGAAAAAATCCCTTTAAATCACTTAAAATAATGGAAAAAGAAAAAAGTAGCGACGAGATTTGATTTTCATTGTTGCTCATTCCCTATATTCTTCTTCGTCTCTTCCGTCTAATGGAATATTGACTAAAAGAAAAGATAATCTATCAGCGACGCTTTACCGAAAGAATAAAATTGCGAATGACGAGGGAGTTACTTTTGCCTACTCAAGAGCTTTTCTCGCTGCTTTACTTTTCTTTCTACTTTTAACACACTTCTGGCGGCCATAGTTAAGCCTTTGGGATTGGAAATCGATTGCACCTTGATGCGAAGGTCAAAAAGACTATCAGTTTGAATTAATAGCACCAATTTTCACCCCCGAGCAATACAAACTCCGGCCAATATATCTTTCTTTTTTGAAAAATGACTCGAATGAGCTGTTACGGCTGAGACTTTTTTTTATTGTGTCGGTGTGGTGGTTGGTGCGAGGGATGAACACGAGAATACTCCGGTGGGGCGAGAAGAAAGCTTTATGGGAAATTGCTGATTTTTATAATTTAATTAAATGCAAATATAATGGATGTGAAGCATAACATCGAGATAAGATGTGGAGGGGGAGGGGGAGGGCGTAGGGAAAGACGTGGCTGGAGAGGCAGGCAAGAAGAAACCGATAAAACTTGTGCTCAACTCGAAGTCGAGGAGTTGTACGCCCATTCAAAGGGACGACGACGATTTGTTTGTCATAAAAGAGCCCTCGATTCATTCTTTAAAAGTTCTTCTTCTCGTCTCCTCTCCCTCCACTTGATACCATCCATTCATTCAGTAGTCAAGCACCAAATCAGAGATATCGGCAATGGGCGAGATTTGTGGCTGAATAATAAAATTAATTTAAAATCATAATAAAAAGTCTTGGTTTCGGTGAGTTCAGAGATTGAAAGTCTCGGCGTGGAATTAATTCGTGGAGAGAGACGGCTTTCGACTCTTTATTGATGTTAAGCGGGCGAAAGCGGAGGGAATGGAAAATCAGGACGAACAAAAATGAAACGAAAGAAAAGTTGGTTAAGAGTGTAAATTTATTTACCAATTAAAGATCCACACTGACTTGCTGGAACAATTAAGCGGAGTGGAATTTGTGTTTTGCCATTTGATGTGCTGACGTCATTAAATTGGGAACACCACTGTAACGGGATTTATGAGAGTTTATAAAATTATGATTAAGTGAATGCTATTAAGGATGAAAGAAGAGGTAGAGGCCAAGCCGCAGCGAAGCATCTCCGAGCCATTTGCTGCGATTTGTCTCAGCCCGCAAGTGACGGTCGCTAGATTACAAGGAAAATATGTTAGGATCACTAATCGCAGCCAATCTATTCGAGTCTTTAAAACACGAGACGTGGAACACTGAGCGACATTTCGTGAACACAAGGACGGGAAACAATTACATTTGGGGATGTCGCGTGGGATTTTTATATGATAATAATTCTCATGTAACAAATAACGACAATCACTTGTTGGGATGTTGAGGGATGATGGAAAGCAATTCCGGAGAATGACTGGGTGAATTTGATATCGAAATCATGACGCCCGAGAATAGGGCGGCAGTCGAACTTACTTCTTCAAATTTCTTTGTGATTAATGTGAACGCCTTGTAGATAGCACTAGTCGATCCGGATACAGTCACAATACGCTCGGGACATGAGCCATCGGATATGTTGATTTTCGCACCAGACTGTGGAAAAATAAAAAGTCAGAGTTAGGACGGGTTTTATGAGAGGGAAAAGTCGTTGTGATGATGAGGAGTGATTTTTTCTTGCGAGTTTTGTCACGTCTGGCTACAAATTTCAATTATTATTTTTAAAAAAAAACGCTGAACTTTTATGTTTCCGGATAATTTTCCACCTATCTCTTAAATTGTGCAGTAGATTTATAACTGCACTGGTCAAAACGCTTAAAAACTTCATCTCCAATAAATTCATACGCTTTTTGCATGTCGAAATTCAATTTTCCAGAACTTGGTAAAAGTTTTTATCTTCTTTTTTTCTCCTCGCCTTTTGACATGAACGATGAAATTTTAATTTCCACTCGAAAAAAATTTAAAATTTACGACTTTACATGCAGTGAAAAGTTTAATAATTCGGGAACGCAAGACGCGAGCCATCTGATAGCATAATTTTTCATGGCAGAACTGTTCGACTAATTTAATAATATTCTCCCCCGCACCCTAAAAGCTTCCAGTCTATCGCTTCTATCATCATGTCTCAAGTTTTTTGACTCGACTTGTTTTTGTGTGTTCTGTGCTGTTGAAAATGTGTCAAAATAGAAACATGTTGTGTAAACTACATCAGAGCAGGAGAAGTTTTTTAGGTAAGCTTCCTGATGCCTTCACTCCGGATAAATCATTAAAAAATTTACAACTTTTCCATCATCAGAGGAAAATAAAAAAAATTGTGACATAATGTAATCAGCAATGTGACGAAGGACGTAAAAATTGAGTAATTTAATTTAATTGAATTTTTCTCTCTTCTATTGCCGAAGCTTTGCAAGGAGCGCGTGTAGCAGATGATGATGAAGTGCTTCTGTAAATTTGGCGAATGTTCCCTTTGGAACGAGATGATAAATTGATCGATTTAACAAATGATAAAAATCTATAAATTGTGTTAAATACCAATTAAAAGTGCAGATGAGATTAATGTTTCGTGCCACTCGTGCATAACGCCACGGCATCATTATAGGCGATGTGGGATCATGGACCAGTATCGATGGTCCAGAAATGCAGAAACATTGCATTCACGTTCGCTTACGTTGAAGTTTCAATAGCAAAGCCGCATTACGAGGTTTTCAAAAGCTTTTGAACATTCACTGGTAGCGACAGATTGATCGACCAAAGTTCTAGCAAAGTTGTGGCTGCACCCATAGAAAGCCCCGAGCCAGCTTTACAACAAGCTCGCAAGAATTTGAATGCCAATGAGTTGTGTGCAGCCATGACTCGATACCAGTCCCCGGTGAAATCACCTTTTCGGAAAGTATGTTTCATGCAAAATCGTGATTGTCATCGAGCGAGGGCTTTTTGGAGCATGTAAAACACATGTTTTCGATTGTAAAGTGATAAGCACCCAGAAAACCATCATTTGCGATGTCGAAAATAATTTTGAAGCGCTCGACGGTCAAACTGAAAATTTTGTTGCAAAACTTGTGGCAAAATCGGAAAGTTAATTACGGGTTTTCAAGTGAAAATAGTTAGTTGCAACTAGCAATGTTTAATTTGGAAATGTTTTGAACGAAGCTGCAGCGGAATGTTGCCTAAAAGTTATAAATTGTTTGCTTCAACCCTCGTTAAAACTCGTCAAACGGAGTAAAATCATCGCAAATCCACGCGTTCACCAAGTTTCATAATTGAAAAGCTTTTCTTTGTATTTCATTATAACAACGAATGATTGTGCAACGAGAAGCTGTAGGTTTATGTTCACTGAAATAAGCTTATCATTCGACACATTGAAACACAGGGAAATGCGAAGCCATTCATCAGCGCAGCTCTCAAAACCTTTTTCCGAGATAAAATTGTGCGAAACTACTATTTAATGATAATTAAATTGATACGGATATCACTCCAACAATTAATGAAAAATTATATATACGGCCTGGGAATGATATCATCACGGACGCCATCAGGTGAATTGCGTGATTTTTCATACGCCAATGAACATTTGTTCTGGCTTTAAGTTGATTCGCGATGTGCAGTCATTTGTTTGCTTTAATTTTTTATTTCCATTACGGTTGTTCAAGCATCGACCGTAAAGCCAGGCCTATAACCAACTCGAAATGTTTTCACTCGCATTACAATCGATAATTATTATCGATACCATTAATTTCTCCACCACATTTCTTTCTGGCCCACTCAATGGCGAGCGAAGTGAAGGCAATGAAATATTTGAAGTACACACCGAAGGGAATTTCTATGGCCTTACATACGAGTTTTCTTCTTTCTTTTATTCTCTCTCATCGACGAGTGAACGATAATAGGATTATAATTGGGAAAATGAACGTATACCTTACGATATAAACAAAAAAAAACAATGAACAATAGACAGAACATTTTGTTGTTTGTGCTTCCTCTGAGGATGATGGTTAAGACCTGAACAATCTTGTGCAAGCGGTGATGATCGGCTGTAACGGGTAAGTAGCAGGTTACTAGGAACCTCATTGGCTTTAACGGTGATGAAACATCAATGGGCTCAGAATGAGTGCTGGCAGAGTGTCACAAAAGCTTGACACAATATCTCAACGAACCCTTTAAGCACAGTTTTAGAATTCCATTATAATTAAACTTATTCAATATCGTTGCGTGTTCATTACAACGTCAAGTTTTTGAAATGATATCGCTTTTTTAGGGCCATATTAGTGACGGGATAGCCTACTTATTGAACACGAACCGGTGTGATAACATCTTAATCAAGCTGAAACCGAACGTTCCATAAACCAGAAGTTTTATGACAGGCTTGCCCACGATGGTTCTGCTCAAGGCGCAAGAAACAAATAGAGTGAGTCAGAGTAGAAATCGAAGAAGAAAGCACAAATAAACGATTTTTTATTTCCTTTTTGCCTTACTCAATAACAGCACGGAGAACAGATCGTATTTCGGTATTCATTTTTGATATAATAACTTCAAATGAAAGGAAAATTAAAGGAGAAACTTCACCGCCAGTGACTTTGACATGGGGAAGACTTGTTTTTCCTGCCTTATCAGGGGGAAGTGGGATGGCAAGAAAGTAAAATTGAATGAAATGAAGCAAACATCATAAATATTTTCTTTCCTTTCTGGCGTTGCTTCTTCTTTTGTAACGCTGAAAGAATCAGAAAATGATCTAATATGCTCCGCTATACAGCAATGTAAACTTTTAAAGGTTACTTCTGTATCACGTTTCGAGCGAGAAGCGGCATTTTCATTATTATGTAATAAATTTTTCAAATCCAATTTATTTGTAAAAATAGCGGAGGGTTATTTCATTTTCTATGGTTGAAGCATCAGTAGGGACCGTCCAGTGGCGATGAAGCACGCAGGTCCCACAAGTCGAGCTTGATTTTTATTTTTGGAAACTTCTGATAACACGCAGCGATTGATTTTCTAGAACTCAACGGTTTGTGTGAATACTCAAAACTACAAGCAACAATTAAATACAGTTGCCATCTTAAAACTCCCAAGAACACGTTTAGGACGAATTACGTGCTGGAGCTGAAAAATTCTTCGGGTTATTTTGATAGGACAGGATTTTGATGTGTTTTCAAGCCTTTAGAAAAGAATCAAGGTGCTGTGAAGCAGAAGATAAATTTCTTCACGTTTTCGACTGTTGTCAGAAACAATACTGATACTGCTACACGTTCAGAATTTTTTTGTGTTTACACTATTTGTTATAGCTTTGCACCATTCAAAGCTGCTTGAAATCTTGTAATTTGCTGGAAATACAAGGTTTTGTTGCAGCAAAACTTGAGCTTCAGTAGCTTAGTACAATTGATAGAAGCGTTACTACAATCTAGTACACGTAATAAGGATTATCAAAGTTAATTGGTTGTACTAGATTGTAACAATTTTGGTTTATGCTAAATTGTAGCATCGTTAATTTGTGCACGATTCTATGAATATTGTACTAGAGTGAATCAGTTTTAGTTTGCACTAGTTTGTAGAACTCATAGTTTTTACGATAATGTCACGATCTGTTATTTATGTTAAACTATGATAAATTGTACTAGAAAAAATTAACATCTGACAATACTGGATTAGAAATGAACTAGATTATTAGACTTTCTTCTAAATCCTTATAGTCTTATTCGTTAAAATTACAATAAGCCTTCTTTTAGCTTCTGTTTTTGTTGTCACGCAACTTGCAATCAAAGCCTTCTTTAGACTTTTATTCTTCTATTCTTTTTCACTTAAGCGGAACATTGTATTGGAACATAAAAGAAAAGCGGAGAGAATGATGATGGAACTTTTGTGTGCCGTAAATCTTCCGATTTCTCTTGAAACTAGAACCTTAAATTATTATATCGTGAGCTTCCGAACAGCATTTTTTAATCATTTTAATGCCTTCATAACAATAACTCACCTCCTCTCGAAAACGCTTCACAATTTCTCCCTTTTTGCCGATTATGCTGCCAACTTCCTGCAAAGAGAAGAAAGAAAAGAAAATGCTGTAAATGCTTTTTTCTCTCGTTTAAAATGATATAAAATGTATTTGACATAATCAAGATTGATCCTTTTACGAGAAAAAAAAAGAGAAAAGCGAAAGTGAAAAACTTCACTGTGCGGGAAGAAAAGACTGCGAAGGAGAAAAGACGAAAGAAAATGTAGAAAAGAACGAAAAAAAGCTCATGTCAGAAAAGTGGCTGAGGATTATATCATTTTGTTCTCGTTTTACAGTAAATTAACATTTTTCTTTCCAATTCGTTTCTCTCCCGCCTTTTCTGACTGTATTCAATTTCTGCTTCTTCATCACAAACGAAATGATTTCTCATGAAAGGGATCGAGCTTCGCTTGTGTTTCTGAAGACGGCACAGGAAACGCCTGGAAATTTAGAAAGACGACGAGAAGATAGAAATTGACTGGAGCGCGCTTCTTGGTTCGACGACTTCCAAAACTTTTGGATTTGTTAAACAAATTCAACTTCGACTCAAGTCAATTTAAAACTCAGGTCCATCTTATGCTCCCCCGTGACGACCGAACGATCAACCACAGCGTCCCTGCCATAATTGATATGTTTTGTCTTTCAAGTCGAACGACGTGAAACTTTGCCTTCTTCATGTCAGCATTTTGAATGAAAAGTTTCAATTGCCGACAACAGGGATGGATAGCACTGAAACCGAACACGAGCTCATGCACCCCAAGGACAACCGATAACATTTATTAAGGCCTACGGAGTAAGGACAGCAACGATATTGCTTCTTCTCGGTTGCTAGACACAGTTTTTGATTCACTGTTTGTACAAACAAATACCTCAAAAGATTTTCACCGTACAAAGCCTTGCAAATTTTGAATATACCTTGAGGGTAAGAACTTGAAATTAAATATTTACCGTAGCAAAATATGTACGCAGGGACTGGAAGGGGGGAAAAGAGGAAGATGAAGAGACTCCAAAATGAAAGGGAAATAAAAAGAAAATAATTTGACAGTGGAAATATTAAGAGATGATAAATTCTGGCTCACGAGTGACTCTTTAAAGTCATCGCCGGTAGACTGGAGCACCAATGTGAGACGGCTTACATTTCACAACTTCAACGGGGCTGCAGCAGTGAACGAAAAAATCCCAATTTAGAAAGTAAGATGAGCCCCACAATTTGAATGAAACTTTTGCTGTTGCTAATTTGACTCTTCTTTCGGCAACGCAGTCAACCTGCGACGGTGAACTAGGGGTGAAAAGTTTGCCTCGACGAAGACAAACTCAGGAGGTTTGGGAGAAATAATAGTTCTCAGCATCATCAGGTATGCACAGCACCAGCGAATAAACATAAATTTTCATTACTTTTTAATTCCATTGATTAAGGTGTCTTCGGGACCAGCAAAGGGCGGCCGGGGGGATGAATTAGACGGCTGCGTGGGTGAGCGGGTAAAGTTTAGCAAAATGACTTTTTGAAACTTTTTTAATTACGACGTCGAAGGAACTTCGAAGCAAAGTTAATGAAGTAGCTGCAAAAAACACGGATGAATGTGACGAGCGAAAATTGAAACCATTAACATTTTGTAACTAAAAAGTGTGTTTTACTTTTTGAAATGCTGGATCGAGAGAGGTGCGGAAATGACGGTTAGCGCAAGTTTTAACCAGCTTTTTGGTTCTCGTGCGTGTGGCGTGAGCTGATGTGGGTGTGGAAAAGTTTCTGGCTCACGTCTGCAGACGGTTAGGATGTCAACCCATAGCGGCCTAGTCGGTCTACCGCAGAATCTAAACCTTTCAGCCGGTTTTCATCGAAGCTTAAGACGAAAACATAATGGAGAACCCAACGAAACCCTTCTCATGGCCTTGGCATCATCAAAAATCGTGCCCCTAACGACGAAATCACCCGTCGCGGGAGAAAGTTTGGCAGAATATGATTTTAATTAACGAAATGCTTAAATCATTTTGCATACTACGCACCGGGTTATGCTTTAAAGAAAAGCCTGCGCCTTTGATGGCATGCAAAATACTTTTTCGGTTAATGAGAGGAAAAATGAAAAAGTAAGCGGAAAAAGCGCAGGGAAACAAAAAGGGAAGGAAAAGATGCTTAATAGGTCTTTTTCCAAACATTAATTTTAGCGAAAAGTTTTTCCATAAAATCAGCCCGTCTTTTATGACATTCACAATATACTTTGTTTCACGTTGTTTCATTGTTGTTTGCCTTCTCATATAGTCATCAGTTCGGGACCGAGGATTCCTAACTCGGGAAGCATTCTGCTGAACAGAGAAAAATGTGCCATTTTGATACATTCGGATTCATTCATTCCCCCTCACCGGCAATATCTTCATGAATACATATGCAAACTCGACGACGAAAGCTACTAGAAACTTTTTCTATCATGGTTGACATCATACTTTAGCAGAGAATTTTTTTTTCCTCCTGCTGGCAAACGTCTGATGAACATCGAGGCATTTTTTATTTTCGCTCTTTTTTCCTCGAGATGAAACAGGTGAAAATAAAAAATTACGATTGCTGACTTAGAAAACGGAGGGAGGTAAAGGGGCCGGCCCGGATGCCATGAAAACCTTTTTCTTTCCTTTCGTTTTTCACCCATTCTTTTGGCGTGCTGGTCTGATGAGCAATGCGCGCTCATATTTTCTGCTCTTTTGATCGTGAATTCGAAAACGATAAAAGTCACAAACAATCATCGATAAACATTTTCTCTGATAAGAATCATAGGAGTGAAATCTATTAACGACACTCACGAATGCAGACCGAAGCGGGAAACAAGAACTGTGGAGAAGGCAGGTGCGTGAGTGATTCATGGAACAATCAATGTCAGGCTCGAGATTAAGTGCTAAGTTGCTTTCATCACCGCTTTTATAAATGCTGAAGAGAGATTTTTGATAGCCGAAGACGTTCATCGTTGAATTTCAATGTTTTTTTTTAACCTTGCAGACCTCTGTGACCGGTCAACTACGTGGAATTTAATTTTTATGTTGAATTTTGCGAAGACTTTGCTTGCAACGAAGCTTCTGACGCAACCATTGCACCTTCCCAGCAAATCATTACGGTAAAAATAACATGTGCTTGTCGGAATTGGAATTGACATCGAATGAAGACTCTTCTTCTTATCGTGCTGACGATGATGCAGAACAGGTATTTTGGTCTTCTATTGCGTCTGCATTCATTCTCTCCGCTCGACTCACACATAAATATCAATGCGATTTATGATTCAATGCTCGAATGCATTAACAGAACTTTATGAAATTTCTCCGCTTCGCATAATTGTGAAAAGTGGGGAAGAAGCATTTGCATTTCGGATGAAAGCTGAATCACTTCAGCGTTTCTGTGTTCAGCACAGATCAAGTAAACTCATTATTTGTCTTGTTTTGAAGTTGCAGGTTTCTGTGCTGTTATTCTTGCTACTTCAATTCAATTTCGAGCGAAATCCATGTCGAGAACGAGAAGTGGATGGGAAAAAGTGGAGAATAAAACAAGAAAATGAATTTCTAAATTTGTCATTAAAATAAAATAGCATCGAGAGATGAAAACAAGCATTATTGGCTGCTATTTTTAACAGAAAAACAGGAAAATACTTATAGACGACCTGACTTTATGGGCACTTATAGTAACATTACAACAATTACGTGACACATTATTTCTCAGCATCGGTTGAGTGCAGGCATGTCCTTGACAATGGCATCGTCAGACGTCAGCCAGTGACACATCATCTGGATCAGCCCCTAACCAAGCGACGGGGAGAGAGATTGAAGCATCGGAAAGAAGAACATTCCGTACTGACATGGCTGCAAATGGCAAAACGCCAATAAAATGCATATAAAATGCGGCAATATTTTATTGCGATCTTCTACAGCCCGTCTCCGTCACCCGCCCCACCTCGAGAGAGTTGCTTGTGCTTGGTCTTGATGTATGTTATTTACTTCTATTTTTACAACTTAACAAAATACTTCAATATCTAGGGAAAGATGTTACATTTTCTTCCCTTCACATCCATCTCGTGTCTAGAGTTGTTGTGTTGGAGCTGGATCCGTTCCCCTATCATTGGGTGGTTTCATGTCTAAGCGATAAGAAAAATAAGACACGGCGAGCGAATAAGGCGACAGAGAAGTGGGTAATGGAAAAAGAAATCATTGGGGTTAAAGCTCCATGGAAAATTAAATTACAGATGGATTGATATACCGTTCTGCGATAGAAATGTGCTGCTTCGACTACTTCGACATGTTGGAACGCGGAGCACAGCCGATGCCGATATCGAATAACTCATTAAATCTCAGAAATTATTATCTGTCATCGATGCATGCGAACTGTGAGCGTACTAATAAGCATTTCATGAAGCAGTGAAATGTCTTCGCTTCCCAAACTGACGAAGACGACTGAATTGGGACGGATTGGTATGACGTAAGGTTGAAAATTTGTTTCATTATGAAAGACTTAAAACTTGAGGTTCAATTATGTTTGAAGTTCTGCGGAAGAGTGGCTGATGAAATGCGATAGAGTTTTAGCTTCCATGGAAATTGAAGCTTTGTTGATGTACTTGGAAACTTTCATTCAATGCTTTCCACTTGATGTTTGCATCAATAGTCAAATTTGTGGAGAGAATGAATCTTCATTATCGCTTATACCATAATCACTGCCGCACCACCCACACCCCAACTCGAATCGTGACAATTTTTAAATCAAATTTCAAGCACGGAATCCCGTGCTGCTAAGACTGCATGCAAAAACTATATTTCATTACAAGCAAAGCTGAGAATCACAACATCTGCTTTTTGCAAGAACCCTCACAGCGGCGTAATAATCAAGAGAACTTTGTAGCAGAGACAAAATGTTTAAACATCAATAAAACGAAGCAGAACGTTAACATTTCACATGCCATAAAATATTTTCGTAACAGAATTTCACTAATGAAGATTTTTATTAAATTCATATTGTGTAACATCGTCGTTTAATGACAACTGCGAGTGTGATCTGATTTATAATTAACTATCTGTTTGATCACGGACGTGCTACCATTAGGACAGAACGAAAATTTCCGTGTTACTGTATTCGATGCCCCAAGACAGCTGTAAAAGTATCAAAGCATCCTGCGAGCGTTTCCCCTTTTTAAATTAAATTCTTGAAGTTTCTTATTCTGCTGGAGAATAACAATCCGAGTAAATCATTTTGTTGACGAATTGAGATGAGAAGCATAAGCCTTCATTCAAATTTAAAGAAGGTGAAAAAAGGAAAAGTGGCACGGAAATCGGCTGGAGTGCAGCGAATGGGTGATTTTGATCTTGGTATTCGAGGAAAAGCAATGAAATTGCTGAAGATTTACGATGAATCGCGAGATTAACCCAAAATTCTAGAGTTCATCTCGAATTCTACGGAAAGCAACGACAAATTCCAAGAACTTCAAAGCCAAACTCCAGCCAAGACTTCAACATTCAAATTTTGCACCTTTTTAGATTCAGTCCTTTACTTTGTCCAAGAAAAATTCAATTCAATTTCGAGTCGAACCCTTTTTTGTGACACGATAGAATTCCAAAGAATCGCTCGACGAACGAAATCAAGATTGCACAAATTTTATGACTCTTTAAGGTTTCCTTTCTTGCGTCTCGTGTTTGACTTGGCAAATCGAGACGAATTGCTTCGCTCAATTGAGCGGTGCGAGACAATGTTGAGGAAATTTTATGAAGTGAGCTGACAAATGCACATAAATCACCGAGTATTAAATAGCCGACATCTAACACTACATTTCTCGTTTCAAATTGAAACCTTACAATAGCTCAATTTAATCCGGCTTTTTGTGAATTATTTTCGCCTAAATTTACCCGCTCTGCAATAAAGCAATTCTGTGATGTGGTGTCATGCAAGTGGAGCATACAAACTTCTCGCTCGGACAGGATGATAAAGTGTGGTGGAAAGTAGGATAATTACTAAGAGGATTGACGTGACGTCGAGTGGTTGCCGTTTGGGCGAATGAGTTGACCCTTCTGAAATTCACGTTGAGCGATTTCGAGCACTTTGTTCGGAATTATTCATCCGGATAACAACTAGTTCGGTTAATGAGGGATGTAAAACCACAAAATTACAATCCTCGACTAGGATTCATAAAAAAAACTTCAGTGTTGACATGCTGCATGGCAATGAACGGGAGATGAACACGAAAACAGCTTTTGAGCACATGTGAAGCGACGCTGAATAGCAGGCGCAGTTTTGTTTTCCTTCAAGGGCTAGTCTGGGAATGGCGTAACTGGTGACGCGAGTTTTGGCAGTGAGGATGACAGGCTGTTGTGTTTGAATTTCCGCGGCGAGTTGGAAGTCAAACAAAATGTTGACTTTCGGAGGCAGAATTTGGTTAATATTTCAATTAAAAAATCATGATGTGGTTTTGTGGCTGTGCTGACTGGTAATGACGTCACTTGAAGCCGTTAAAAAGTCTGCCGAAGTCTTGAATCATGAACAAAAACATAATCCAAGATAACGATGAATGTCGTCATTGACTGGCACTAGATTTCTTCAAAAACTCGACATGAATTATTAATTTCCACGCTTATCAACTGATTCTTTCATTCCACTCCATCCAACATCACGTCACTGACCCACCCCGCTCCGTTTAACGCCGAAATTCATTCCAAGCTCGATCATTCGCACAATGAATTCTTTAAAGTTGTGTCTACATACTACAGGCGCGTTCTTCATGAAATATCTACGACAAGCAAGATGAGACGCACAAAAAGTAGTGTTCGGATGTATTAGGAGCACCGTTTTTAGCGACCAACAAAAACGAGTGACAATGGATTTTTTTTTCTTTTTTAACTTTTTTCGAAACATTCGAAAAATTATGTGTTTCTCAATCATTGTCAGCATTTCTTTCTTCTTCGTTTCTGCTGTGAGATGTGATCTCTGGTTTTCTGTTGCCGGGGTGCGATAACGACGGATTGATGGAAAAAGGGAACAAATTAGTTTCGTCATTGCACCGAAAGACTTTTGGGAACTTTATGCTGACACGTATCGCTCGAGAGACGAAAGTAGGAGGCAACGGATTATGACAGGTGAATGCCCCAGTTCGAACAAGTGTGTGAAAACCGCGACCCGAACCGATCCCACAGCCCTGCGAAGCAGTAAATTCTCATTTGAGCGAGAAGAAAAACTTTTATCATTTAACTTGGAGAGTGCTGTTGGTGCTTCTGGTGCTGTGTATATTATAAATACCTCGATAGAAATTCTTTTCCTCGCATTGTTTCATCTTTCAATCCCAATGCTTTACGTTTTTCGCTCGTTTTTACGACTTCCGAGGGCAACCAGCTAACGAATAATTGGCAAATTGTGTAATTTTGATGTGATTTTTGAGACAGCTGAATTGAATTTATGGAAACAACTCTGAATTAAACCAAAACCGTAAATTAATCTTGTAAGATCGACCGCAAAATATCAAAAAATCCAAAGAATAATCACAAAACCGCATGAGTTTGCCATCAGCATGCCGCCATTGGTCTCGTTTTTTGTCTGATTGTACAAACAGAAAAGTTCTGATTCACAAGAGAGTAAAATGAGATATTTATTCAGTTTCAACATTATTTTAAACACACAGCTTCGCAAGCGGAGAGAAGAAAGAAAAGGGAAACAAAACTTTATTTAATTAGCTAGAGTTTGTTAAATTTATAATTTTAGCTACAAGAACGAGATGAAAAGCGCGGAAGAAAGAAAAGAAATGCTGAAAGATCCATTATTCGTCATCTTTACACTTATTATTTTTGTAAACGTCTCTTTGATGAAAATAAAGACTTTTTTCTCGGCTTGCTTCTTCTTTCCGTTGTCTGTCTTGTGTGTCGCAAAGAGAAAATTGATATTTAATGGTCCATCTCGACAAGGATTGAAAGTGATACGAACACTTTATTTCATTTGGTTTTATTAGGCATACCCCTCGAGAAACCAGTGAGAGACGGAGCCGGAAAGTTTATTTAATCTTGGGCTGTTGAAGTCGACGCGCGATAAAGTGCCGAAGGAACAGAGAAGTGAACAATAATGAAATTCTTTATCTACGTCAAATACTAAATCTCATTTTCCTCCCCGGATCGTCTACGCTTTTATTATAAAAGTGACAGTCATCAAAGGCAATAAAAATCCAATTACCACGCTTCAATGGGACGAAAGCAGCGAACGCATTCGCATTTTTTTCCACTCATCATGACGACTCTAAGTTGGTGCTTTGCACGCGTGAAGCGGAACGGTGATCTTGCTAATCTGCGATTGTTATTGTTACAGAGTTAAGACTAAATTAGACTTGTCTTCGAGCTAGTAGCATTGGTGGTCGCGGCATTACACAATGTTTTCGGTCCATTGTGGCTGTGTTAAAGCCAACCAAGCCTTGAAATCTTATTAAACAGTAATTTAAAGTCCGTTATCTTGCTGGGAACGCTTGCGTATTTGAAGACATTCGTTTAGTTTTAACGTTTGTAGCACAGTAAAGGCCATTTGAAGCTGCAGACTTTTTTGAGAAGCTTCGGTTGATTGTTTTAAAGTGCAACGACTTTGCCGACTCACAAGCTTAGGTCAATGAAAAAGTTGTCTATTGTTTCGTATGTCACCGGCCAAAAGCTTTCACAAACTACAAGTTCCAACGCACGACAAAGACGTCAACTCACTCCAGCACTCAAATGCCTAACAAAATTCCTTTCCTCACCCCCAAAAATCACCAACAATGCCTTAGTTGAATTTTAATCTTACCAAAATCCTGCCCGAGAACTAATTTTCGTCATTAGTATGCAAATTATGAAGCGTGAACAATCTTTCTTCTCCCCTGCCACCCATTTGGCCATTACGCATAACGAGAACAACCCCGTGAACATGAAAAAACGACTTGAGCAGCGTTAAATAAACATAGAAATCACGCGTTGATAAATTGTTGCGCTTTTGAGTTCACAGAATTTTCTTTTTTCACTTTTTCCCGAACGCTAAGCGATAATTTCGTGACGAATGGACTTGTAATTTTGTGTCAAATGGATTTTTAAACAACACTTCTGCCTAATTCCCGAACAATAATTCACAACCGAGAGGGGCGTAAAGAATGAATGAAGCATGGAAAATAACGAGAAGCGAAAATAGTTTTAAAAACGAATAAAAAGCGGAATTCGGGAACACACAAAACGGTTTTGGGTGGTAATACGATCCGTAATGAATTGAATTAACAAGTTTATTGTGTGTAAAAAATATTGTAAAGTTAAATTGTCGTTAATAAATCGTGAAATTTATGAAGGCCGTGATTTGGTGCGATGAGTGACTCGATTGTTGGCTTTATTGTTTTGCTGTTTGAGCGTTTTTGTGTAAAAATTCCGGCGACGAAAGACTCGAGACACGAGAATTGATATGAAACAAACAAGCATTCAAAAAACAAGAGCGAAAATCGCGGCAACAAATCTCGACAAGCATTTCTGCGCCTATACATGCGTCAACGCGGACATTTAATTTGCAAGGCGAGCTTTATGCCACGAAACTCGGAGCTGCTTTCCATCGTCATGAAGAAGCAATTCACAATTTGCCGAGGGCTATTCGGGGCATTTTGACCTGATAAACACCGAGCTCTGTGCGTGCGTGCTGATAATAAACGAACACATTGCTAGCGGATACGCTCAAAAGTCAGCGTAGAACGTTGGGCCACGAGATACAACCAACGCACACAACCATCGCACCAAAGTTTAATTACATCAGAGTTCTCATTAAACAGGAAGCATATCCATCTTTATGACCCGCTTTTCTCACTCTCTACCGCCCGCTGTATCAAAATGAAAATATCAGTTTTCACATCTCTGAAGGAAAACCTTCTGACAGAAGTGTGGGCAGATAAATTATCAAGATCTTTGCTAATTCTTCTTAGAAGGGCTTTTGTTAATGCAGAGAATTAGACACCGAAAGCCTACCAGAAAAGGAAATCTCCAGAGAAAGCATCTTTTCTATACCTAGACGGCACAGTTCGGAGTAATTTCCTTGCGTGGCGGCGCCTACGAACGTAAAACTCGCTTTTAATGAACAAACTTTGACCTCGTCGACTGTTTTCATCGCCTGGTTCGTCTTCCTGACACTGACAATGAACGACACGACGTTAAAATAGTGGCAGTAAAAGTTGCAATAAACCGGCTAATTCTTTTCCGATAGTAACATAAAAACAATCGCTCGCACGTACATCCGAGTCTAGCAGAAATTGATAAAACTAACGAGACGAGAGGCGATGATAACGAAGCGAGAGAAACGGGAAGAAGAAAGCACACATATTGGAAAATAATTTTAATTAATCTCGGCGTTGTTTTTGTCGATAGTGCTGGCTGCAAATAAATACGCCCCATCACAGCATCGAACACAGAGAATCGAGCTTAGCAATCAGAACAAAAAGAGGTTGAATCATAAAACAACAGAAAGATTTACTCCATTAAGGGGATTCATCATCAGGAGACGATTTTCGAAACGATTTCAATGAAGTTTTGATCGGACGGGCTTTGAGCGAATGTTTAAAGCGCACGTCGAAGATAAAAAGAGGCAAATGAATGATTCAAAAGTGAATTTGCTGCGAAACATCATAAATATGAGAGATTTACAGCATGAGTCGTGTGATTGATTGAAGGATAAATCTCGATTCAATTGAGCGCGCAGTCAAAGAAGCAGAAGAAAGTGGGAATTTCATATTTTTGAAGGTTTGTTTGACTGTTTACGAAGTGATTTTAGAGTTTTCTCTGGGAAATCTTTGAACTTTGTAAATCTGGTGCGGTTGGTTAACAATTTCAACAAAAAATGGCGAAAAATCAGCGAACTATGTAATCGATCAATCGAGCCCGTCTATCCTGACGGGCATACGCGAATGTTAAATCAATAAATGTTCGAGTGACTCACCTTGCCTTGCATAATCAGTCTGATAGTTAATGTAACTGATGGATCATCCGGGAACTTTGCATTATTCGGCTCCATGTTTGTGTTTGCTTTGCTTTGTTGATTCTTGTTTACGCTTTAAATTGATTTGTTGATTGTAAATTTTTCACTTTTTCGCTTTTATTTCTTTAACACTTTGCTGTCTCGTCGTCTGCTTACTTTCTGCACTGATTCAATCCTTAAAAGTGAATACTTCCTGTATACTTTGAATGTGATAGTAGCAAAAACACTTTGTAATTATAATTTCTCTTAAAACACTTAACGCTTAATTAGCTTTTTGAATCAATCAATCCTTTAATTGGGATGCTTAAGTTTTTCACTTTTGCGCAGCGTTCGTTTTTGCACAAGTTAAATTTGTCTCGTTTTGTTCAGCGGCGACTGTCATATGACGACGAAGACGACGAATCTCTTGCCGTATCTCTTGGCGATGACTGTTAAGGGCTCGTGTAATAAGATCTGCAATGAGAAGATTAGACAAAGAAGGAAATGTTAGTTGAGGGCTTTTCACTCGCTAAAAAGCAGAAGGCGACACGGAAACGATTTTTTGTCCTTCCATTCACTTCGTTTTTCATGCGCTTAACGGATTAACTAGAGAACTTTGAGTATTTATCTGCACAGTCAATACGTTAAGCGAGACTCGAATGACAAGCTTTTGTCGCTGTTTGTGCTGTGTATGGAATGCTTTTGACATGTGCTCGAGATCAATAAAATTAATTAAGATATTAACGGGATTTTTCAGTCAGCAGCCGGCGTCGACAAGATTTAATTAAACTTTTTCCGATTTGGATTTCCCCGCAGCTTTAACATAAAAATGCATTTCATTGGATTTTCTCTGTAAGTCCCAAAAATAATTACGGCCTTTTTTCGACACAAAATCAATAACAAGTAGAAATGGAGCGCAATCGACAGGCAGTCGAGTTCATATCAACTAAGTTGATTTCGTGTAACGATAATGCAATTTCAATTAAATTCACAGGTTGTCGGGATGATTTTCAATTTTACAGCGTTGTACAGCGGGTGCTTGTGTTTAGATAGGACGGATAAGTTATTAATAACAAATTGTTATTTTTTCAATTTCAGGACTATTGCTTGATTTTGATTTCAGATTCATGAAAGGTAAACAGTTTGATTGCCTGAAGCTAAGTACTCGATTTTGGTCTACGTCAGGTGATGTTTCAAACGGGTTTTTTCGATTAAATATTGCACTTATTTCACGATTTCAGGTCTATCCATGAAGTTTCTGGTCTATTGTATCAAACTCTAGGCTTTTCTTGAAGTAAATCTACTGTCGTCACGTTCTTTAAGCTTTTTTATCCGTTAATACTCGAAAATTCTGACACAAATTCTTTCTAGGAAGCAATATGCAATCAAAACATTTTCATCTGAGCGTTTCCTTCTTACACTAACGTTTTTCATGCACCTTCGCTTATCAAGTTTGCCGGAAAATTTATTTGACGTCGGTTTTTCTTCCAGCGATGATGTTCACAACAAAAAAAATATTTTCAGCATGTGAGAGATCAATTGCACACGAGTTTGTTTTTTTTTTCGAAGCGTAGTCGTGGAGTCTATATTTGCACATTAATACACAAGAGCTATCCCGCATGAACTTCAATCCGAAATGAGGGAGAAAAAATGTTGGGAAGAAGAGAAGAGGCGAATATGATCCGAAATTATTTTCACGATATGCCGCGATTGTGAATGCTTCACGTCTGGCAAAATACTAAATACTGACTACACTCGTTCGCCCCGGATTTTGAGTTCTCGTCTCGGGCTATGCGACAAAGTCATAACGAAAAGGGAAATACAAGAAAAAAAAGATTGTGAGAGAGATTTTGTCAGAGCTGAGTGTAAGCACTCGCATGTAGTGAAATTTGTTTGATGACGCTGTGCATGTGTAGATGGGAAAAAGGTAAAGTGACGAAAAAGAAAAGAACGAAGAGTTTCTTTTGAGTGGAGCGGAGAAGAACGTTCAGTTAAAGAACATGTGTAGTTTACAATCCCATCAGCATATTTCATGCATCGCATGACAACAAACAGAATGTGCTGGAGGTAAGAAGTTTTCCTTCTTGCTGGCATTTGTCTCCGTGCATAAATACAACTCAAGACGAGCTTGACAGTTTGCGAAATAATGTAAATTTTTTGTTAAACTTTTCAACTTCATCTTGTTGACGAAATCATCGCCTTTGGAGGGGCGTAGGAGTGATGGGGTGCAAGCAAGCCAAAGACGTGCATTTTCAAGTCAAAAGTTGTTGAGAACTCTGGAAATGGAAACGTTGTTAGATGACTCCACTGTTCCGCACGAGTTACCCCTCGTCGGTGTCGTCTGATCTCCGCTTTCGGGTGGAAATCAAACGGCAATTGCTTGCGAAATGGAGAGATAAATAAGCTAAAGTGATGAGCTATGCATAGAACACATTTTTAGGTTTATGCGATGCTTTGATGCATAATGCATTTTAATGCGGTTTCAGCTTGCGCTCGACGTAAAAGCAAAAATGAATTTCGCGTCAGACGAAACCCAGTTCGCCACCATAAACAGCAGAGAAAAATTTCTCAGCAGTAGAAAAGTTGTGAAATCTCTCCGCAATATCTCTATTCAATGAACAAATAAGGATTTAATCGACGAGATGTATGTCGCTTGTCAACCGACAGATTCCAAAACGAGTATGATCTTTTCCATCCGGCACAGACAACGCTTACCGTTATGCTTGCTTCTCGTTTTTCCGCGATATCGATTGTTTGCCTGCACACATTAATTCCATCTCTTCGCCACGAGATTTTTTCTCGCTTACATTACGTTCTCGAAAAGCCATTAACATGATGCGTTTTATCATGAATTCACGTTCTCCCTTTCCATCCACTTGCCTCGAATTTCTTTTTTGCACTTTCGCGCCTCGTCATGATGAGACCCGCTTTCAGCATGCATGGAAGCGCTTCAATTCCGCATCTAATCCCGTAGTCCATGAAGGTAAGTGGTGCAAGGGATTCTGCGATTAGCGCTCTTTTAAGAAAATAACACGACGCTCTATTGTGTGCATGCTTAAAGGATGATGGAGTTGCAAGCTTTGCGAGATGAGATTTTATCATATACGAGGACTCACTTCTTATCAGACTACGACATGTGCAATTAATCCCTCCCTGGCTTCATTTTTGCACGACATGCAAGAGCCGAGCGGCAAGGTATGAGTGAATATTGTGATAAGTACGGTCGGAGAGAATGAAATGTGGCAAACATCACAAAAAAAAATTCAAGAACACAAGCAAGCACGATGAGGGGATTTGCGTATGTGTACCGAGCAAAATATGTAGAAATACTTCGGTACACTCGATACAAAAAAAACGAGCATTTTTATTCTTTTTCCCTTATTTGCCAATATCTTCTTCCTCTTCCACTTTGCTCCGTGTACAAACAATCTTGTAATCAGTACATTAAAATTATGTTTGAAGCAGAGAAGAAGAAGACAACAACGACGACGGTAAAAACAATATTCCCGAGAAAAGATGAGAACCGAGCCAGCGAGCAAGCGAGTTCACATAACGGTGGTGTTGTTATTCTCAGTTTGTTTGTGCATTCTTGCTCTGGTGTGCCTTAAAAGGGCTCAATTGGAAGTGATGGTGGTGGGAAGTTGTTTATGTTGATAAATTGCGCAAGATTACGGAAGGTTGAAGCCTCCATCGGACTATCTTCTCAGCCAGTGATGAGAATCAGAATTTTCAATCAACTTGGATTACTTATGAAGGACGCTGAGATCGAGAGCACAGTTTACTAATTCATACTCAGAAATCCGACCATCTCATCACTCTCACTTCACCCCGGCGACTGCTTTCCTCTGCCGGTTATTAAATCAATAGCGATAACAAGACTGATGAATGGATGTAAGTCGATAAGCGGGGAACTCGAGGTGCTGTGAGAATCGCATCGTCTCCTAAGAGTGGTGCACTCGAGTCACGGAGCCAAAAGCATTCGAGAATCAGAGCAATTACAAGAAATATTAAGCGAGCAGGGCTCGAACAATTGGAATTGGATTGTAATTAAAACTAGATCGCACAACATGAAATTATCGTTTGTACTTCATCTGCTTCTCTCTCACTTTATAATTAGCGTATCGTCTCAAGACGACAACGTCAAAGACGACGAGGCTCTGAAGAAAAGTAAGTAAGTGAAGAGAATTTTGCTTTAATGATACTTTTCAGAGACTGGCAGGGGTTTTTTTCATTAGCGCAACTCTCGGGCGAATGGGAATTAAAATTAATTAGTGGATTTAATGTGAATAAATTTCGTGAATAATTTATAGTGTCGGAGGAGAGTCGACATTATACATTAGAGATGAAGAAACTATAAATTCAGTTTCATTTTGAGTTGATTGTTATAAATATGTTCACATCGTCAGCCGTGTGAGAGTGAGCGACCAGAAAAGAAAAGAATCTTTCTTTCGACATAGCTTCAAAGAGGCACTAAATATACTCGACTCGGTCGCGGATCACAACAACACAAAAACACTCGAAGAATGACAATAAGAAATGTTTTCCTTCGATTCGCTCTTGTCACTTATAAGGCATCGCACGGCAGCAGGAATTTATTTTCGTGGCACGGCCGCTGGCTGAAGCTTCACGGAGTAATAATAGAAAGTACTTCTATGCATTATTTAGCATGTCAGAAAGGATGAAGGCAGTCTTCTTCGCCGTCTACATGGACTTCACTTGTTTAACCTCAAAACGAGAGGCGAAAACAAAACATTTTGGTGCACGGAACATGTAATTCACAATTTCGCGATCGTCTAATGAACTGTAGATTGTGTCAAGACATTTGTTAATTAGGCGAATATAATAAAAATTAGCGATTTTCTGTCTCGGGGACGAATTTCGACTTCGAAGTGGAAAAAACTTTTTTCTTCTGTCGCATTATTTTAATTTGTCACTTCGCAGCTACACTGACTCACATTAATTAAACGGTATAAATAGACGCACCGACCACTAAATGCTGCACCACTCTGACATCGTCACCGGCCAATCTAAACTTTGATTTAAACCGGGTTTTAGCTTAAAATAAAGTAAAAAAGAATTTCTAACTTTGCGAACGAGCAGAACTGAAAACAGTGAGTTCGTCACAACCCTGCAGGTGTTTGCGGCGGGAAAACGACGAGCGACCGCATCACTCGATTGGATCGCTATCGAGTTGAAAAGGGCAGCGGGTGAATTCAATTTTCTCGGAAAATAGATAAGCTAGAACGTTCTAGTTATTGTACTTCGACGCAGCTTGTAAAGGACAACAATTAATTCAACTCCATCTTGCTTTTCTGAACCAAAAATTTCGTCGCCAACTCAGTGAGTCGGAGTTTGTGTCGTTCGTCTCGATCGCATCGCACGGCATTTAATTATTTAATTAAATATTCATGCCGGACTGTTTGCGCTCGGACACTTAGACTAATGGACTTTGACTGTTCCGACTCCGCTTACATTCTCCGAAAAGTAAACTTCACAGGAGATGGCAATTTAACCCGGAAGCTTTTCGAATTCTGTCAAAAAAGCTTTTATCGAGAGAAGTTTTTAAAAAATTTACTAATTAATTTAATTTAAACTCAGCTTCATGCTGAACTCAATTATCACGAAATGTGACAGACAATTGAAGCAAGAATGTGAAAGGTCTTCAATTATTCGCAGCGGGGAACGAGTTTCCGAAGTAAACTGTTTTCTTCGCTGCCG
This sequence comes from Belgica antarctica, assembly GCA_000775305.1. Classification (NCBI taxonomy): domain Eukaryota; kingdom Metazoa; phylum Arthropoda; class Insecta; order Diptera; family Chironomidae; genus Belgica; species Belgica antarctica. The sequence continues at coordinate 152,387 of JPYR01000062.1, read as the reverse complement.
TGTCACAAGAAAGCATAAAAGCTACTGAAAGTTTCATTGAGTGAAGCGCTGCCAATGAAAGCTCTATAATTGAATTAAATCGAACCAAGCAGGAGTAAAAATTCTTATCACTCGATTCCCTTCCATTATCCTTTCTTATTAATTTTATTATTTTTATTTCCATCTTCCCTTCGGCCCATTATACGTGTCGGACACGGAATCCGGGCAGCGTAATCATAATGAAAGTGAGCCTTTATGTGCACTGGGGATCGTTTAGGAAATTCGCTGCAATTTTGGCGATGGAAACGGAAGCCTTGCGGTGTGGGAAATGTTTTATTTTGTGATTCCAGATTCGTCCCTTTGCTTGGGCACCGGTTTTATGGGCACACCAGGGATTCCTTCGTCCCTAGAAGATTGACATTTGACTTGTTTTTGATTGAAATAAAAAAATTGACTGACATTAAGATTGGATTTCTCAAGAACTTTATAAAAATTTCAAAAGAATTTCATCACAATTTCCATTAATCAAACAGTCTTGAGCTTTATGAGACTTTAACCCTTCAGTTAAAATCTACAAACTTGAAATTCCAAAAGATTAAAGCCTTAATAAAAGTATTTAAAAGTTTTTCAGCCTAAAATTCATTAAAAATTCATTCCAGAAGTTAATATTTACCCTTTGATCCTTCTCAAAAAAATTTGCCCTCTTAATCAAGACACAAAGCTTATCAACCCATTCGACTGCCTTTACCAGATAAAAATTCCGAAATCATATCTGCTTTTCAGCCATGTCTGCCATAAACGGCTTCGTTGTGATATTTACTGCAAGTTTTAGTTCCCCCAACCCTCTCCGACTGCCGTTTTGCTAGCCGAATTCAATTTGAGTTTGTTCAGGCTTGAAGGAATGACAACAACATCGCGATAAGAAAAGAAAATTACAAGAAAAATTTGTAATAGGGCTTGAAAAAAAGTTATTATGTGTGTTGCTCAACATGTAGCATTATAGTCTATAATTTTCCGTCTTCTCCTTTTTTCATCGACTGGCTTGCCACAACTCATCAGTTCCAGACATGAAGTTTTTTCTTCTCCTCCTGTTGCCGATGCTTTTCTCTCTCGGCAAGGATTTCGTATACAAGCAGATAAAATCTTGTACATGTCTGCTTGTAAATCTTGATAAGAGTTTATACCCGTTCTTATTTGCCTGCTAAGATTTCCCTTTTTATATTTTGAGTGCCTCTAAGCCTCTCGCCACCCACGAAATAATTGAGATACGACGTGAAAGACGAATCTGGAGGCTGAAAGGAAACAAACTTATGTCGCTTCTCATAAAGATATACTTTTTAGGGAGAAAAATTATTCTCAAGCTTTTTAAAATGATGTTATGTATAAGAGGCATAAAAATGAAATTTTAAAATAATTTCGCTCTGGGGACGATTTGTTGGTGATGTTAGACGGATTTTGATCTTAAGAAAAGCTTGATTTGATTGAATTCTGTTGCCAAGTGAAGCTTTTGCTGCGCATAAATAGATTCTTCCTTTCATTAAGCACTTCGTTCGACGATTCTGAGTAGGACATTCGTAGCCAATTTTGGTTTTCCCAAAAGTTTTCCACGCTTGTGTAAACATTATTCATTCATTTTCCATTCCAAGAAGAATTGTAATTCGAAATCAATTTGAAACAATCAAAACTTGAGAAATTCGGCAATCTTAACGCCAGTCAACCTTTCTTTGACATCATTTATCAATGCGACATTTTGTAATAACTCATACGGAAAAGAAAATCTTCCGCTCTTGAGCTACATCTCTGTTGCCAGCATGGAAAGGTGGATGGATGCTAGGGTTGCCGTGGAAAAATTGAAACAAATCTTACATCATTTGAAGCTCGAGAAGAAGAGTGTATGCTCAATGATGGCATAAAAATTACGCTGAGAGTCCCACGGGGAGATGAAATTGCAGCATAAATCTTGTGATTATGGTGGGATCATGAAAATAAATTTACCACAACTTCCAGCGGAAGTTGCCCTTTTTCTCGCAATCGTTTCGACTGTCCTAGTATTCATAACAGGAAAATAAATTTTTATTCGGGGCATATATTTTTATGCGCGCGAAACATATTTTTTAACGGCAGAAGAATTTCCTCGGCTTCATTTTTCTCTTCTGCCTTTCTGCATGGTTTATGAACATCACATTATTTGTTATTGTTGTTGGGAGCGATATTTCAGCCCCATGATGGAAAGGAGGCATGCTGTTCATAACGCTGTTAGTGTTTTATGTGCATGTACAGCAGGCAAGTCTTTGCTGGAGCCTCAATTTCAAGTATTCATCGTAATAATTAATTTAAATGACATTATCACACTTGGAATTTACATCGCTTGGGTGTTTGCATTCCTGCACCGTGGGCGGGCAAAAGGTTACATTGCAGTCTGGGAAATTCCTGGTGTAGCGTTTCGTGAAATAAAATCAGAAGTTTCGTATAAAATCGTTGACATCACTTGCAAAAATCCCTTCAACGGCTTCGCCACCCATCGATAATCAGGCAACACGCATGTAAAATCAAGCAAATTGAATTTAGATGAAAATTCAATTTGCCATAACAGGCGAAAAATAAACACGCTGTGAGATTTTCCGAGCTCTATTAAACTGAGTGTTAAATAACTTCCGTTCGACTTTAAACCCGTCACAACGCGGATTCTTCAATTTGCTACGTTCACTCTATTTCCACTGTGCGGATGACTTTGATGCTGACAAACAATGTGATGGTTTTTATCCTTTCGTGCACACTCACACATTTGAAATAAATTATCGCTTGGCATTTTCCTTTGAGAACAATTTTCCAACTGAAGACAGAAATTTTAATCAAGCGTGAAAACAAAAACAGCGAAAATTCTTTTCCAGCTGCCTCCGCCCCAACTGCTGTTCTCGTCTTTCAGATTCTTCTCTCCGTTCTAATCTTTTTCTTTCGTTTTATCGTCACGCCAAATACAAACATCAAAGTATATTTAAAATTTATGAGTTCTGTGATGTGGAAGGTTGAGTGAAAAAACGTATGAGCTGGAAGGAATAAATGGTTTACCAGAAAGGCATTTAAACGGTAAATTTTTTAAGTCTTCATTTTATTTATGAGTCTTGTTTCCGCCTGCCTCGAATAAAACACGAAAGCACAGGCCAAAGTGCCACGAGAGAAGAAGTAAGACATCTTTTAACGTTCGAAAGAAATATGGCTGTCTGAAGACACATCACTCACATGTTCACATGCAAGCTTTTCGTCTCTCCACTTTTTCCTTTTCCGCTTTAACGCATAAATTAATCTTATTATAAGAAAACCACAATGCACGATGCAAAAACAAGAATCCATTAGAAGGACGGGGGTGGAAAGGAAACTTGACTTTGTGCAACGACAGTAAAGAGGCAATTACGTCAATGGTGGTTTGTACCATTGTTAATTGTTAGCACCGACGATGTTGTTAACAGAATTCGACATGAAAGCTTTAGCTGAATTGTAAAATCACCCTTGTCGAGATGTTAATTCACCCCTCTCTTCCGTCGTCTTCATTTTCCACGTCCCACCTTCAATTAAACCTGCTAAAGCCATTGAAAGTGCCGGCTTCCAATCTCAGCACTCAACCAGACCACTTCTGCTGGTGACATTCTTGAGTCACTTGCCCGCACAACAAAGCCAGCAAAATGCAAAGTTTTTACTTCACGTTAATTAACTTTGCGACGATGGGGAAGTTTTTCGAGCGAGCGGGTCAGGGAAAACCTGGTCAACGAAAATTGTTTACGAAAGAAGGGACTTCCGTCAAGTCGGCGAGAAATAATGAGGACAATAAATTAAAATTTCAAATCCTTCACAAGCGCTCTTGCATTAATGTTAAACGAAAGTCATGATGGTTAAACATGAGAAGGAAACAAGAATGTTTTCGTAATTTCCACTAAAAGCTTTGTGAAGACGAAAGCGGAAAATTAAACGCTCGTCATTTTTCCTCCCTGCAACGTCTTCTCCGTCTTCGCCCTTTCGACATTCTCCGGCGACGAGAAAGTAAAATTCGTTCATGTCGTGTGATAATATAAATCTTATGATGGCATAAAAGTGCATGCTTCGAAACATATTCAAGTCATAAAAGTACGAAGAGACAACATCAATCTCCCCTTTGTCGTGCTATAAGCTTTCGTTTTATGCATTTTTATGCTGCTTGTGTCTTGTTACTTGTGGTAAGGTGGTTAGCGTGGCTTGCTAGAGAGGTTGGGGGTTTGGGTTGATGAAGTTTCGTTGATGCAGTTTCGTTGATTATTTAAACGTTTTTCAAGTAAAAACACGAGCTGAGTAAGAAATTTAACACCAGGTGGCGTTTTTAAATGTTTTAACTGATGCCTGTTGATTGAAAAACTAAATCAACAGATAAATTTAGTGGCATGTCAAAAGATAAACTAGCACTTAAAGTTTAACAATATTCTAAGACCATCAGATGGCGTTGTTCCATATATCAGATTTAAAACTCCCAATTAATTCACTCTGTTACCTACTACAAAACCTTGTTCGATAACAAGCAACATTGGCATAGCGCCGTTCCTAAGAGACAAAAGCCACTAAGTACACTGGTACAAATTCGGATTAAAATTTAAAGTCATTAAACTCCCACGACACCCTTCTCGCAGCACCTGCTTGTTGAAGAACAATGAAAGTCGGCGGAGGGAACTCACACATAGGGATGAGAGAAGTGAAAGTAGTGATAATCTCGTCGGGTGTAATTTTTTCTTGCTTTTGGCATAAAATAATGAGAAGGATTTAGGGCGAAACGAATGAAGACGAAAAGAAAAACATAAAAATGTTGAATAAAAAGCATACACGTGAGCTTTTTCCCACTATAAGAACAGTGAAACAAATTTCAAAGCTTAAGCGACGTACCAGAAAGGAAAATACTTGACATCATGTTCCGTAATGTAAAAGTTGTTTCAATTTTCCTTCCTTCTTCTAGCAGCATCATAGTGAACGATACAAAAAAATAATCCGAAACAAAAATGAAGAAAGCATAGCAGCAAAAAAGATAAAATACACAAAAACTTTTCCGTTTTATTGTCGATGAATGACGAAGACATGTACAAGGAATAAAAATTATGCTGTCCATTTTCCGAGTGATTTCACGTGGGAGTTATTTGTGAGTTGAGTCACGGGTCGCTGGGATTCCGCAGACCTTCGGGTTAAAATATCAGAAGTTACCGACTAAGCTTGTAATTAACTCCCATTATTTCTCATTCGTCCGTGAAATGTTCATGACAAAAACATGAGGAAGTCAAGAACTGCTGAAGATCTAGACTTTGAACGTTGCTCTAAGTTTTTAGACATGGAACGTTGCGAACAGTTTTCGTGTTCACATGCAGACATTTTAACGAGTGTTTCAAGCTTCAGATTGTGCAGCACATAATTCTTAGCAATTTTCTTGTCTCTCCTCTCAAGATGTCCTTGTGTCAGCTTAGAACAACAAAACGATACACACAAACTGACATTCCAATTCAATTAGACAAAGAAAGAAGGACATGACACTTAATTCATGAGAAACGTGACGTGAAAGAAGGGGAGAAGAGAGTGAAGATGGTCGATTCAAGGGTTGTAAACTTAATAGCAAAGTGGCTCCAATTATTTGTGTTACAAATGGATAGTTACAATGGCGAAGAATGCAAAGTCATAAAAGTGAGGAGAAGAAGGAATACTTGAAATACGGTCTCCCGATGTGGTTTGTACCCTTATTACTAGTGCAAATACGGGTGGCAGTGCACGATTGAAAAAATCGGTTTCTTGATTTTCGTTTTGCTGGCAACAATTTTCAGAATTTTATTTTGACTTCCTTCGTCTGACAGCTTTTTCCTTCCCCCGACCAAGGTACACAATAATTCAAAGGGGGGAAAATCTGCTTGTTCAATGCCATTTGAAGTGGAACGATAAAGATAAGCAATACATTCAATTATGTGCAATAGGTCGCTCTGCTTCTCTACTAACAACTCTTGAAAGATGATATGGTTAGAGTGGTAAACATCGCAAACATTTGTGACGGATGAACTGCAGTGATTTTCATGACGACGGGAAAATAAGAAATTGATTGTGACAGAAGAGATTCAACCGATGTCGGCAGTGATTTGTTTGGACGACCATAATAATCCGAGTGTTTTCTCGCACAAGCAACAAACAGACATCTCCAAATTTAAATTTATCTTTGGCTTGGTTTAGGGGTGCCGTTGCCTTCAACTTAATTTCAAAATATTGTTCAAATCTGTGAAAAGTTTGCCTTCTGCAAGGTTCAGAATCTGCTGATCGAGATTTGGTTTTTGTTATGTAAAATTTTTGTAATTAATTTTGTCGCCAGAAATGCTTTGTTTCCTCTTCATGCACACTTCAACTTATGAAATATGATTTCACATTCAATGAAAATTTAATGTCGACGAACAAGAAGTTTTGGATGAGTTTGTAAGTTTGGTTGATTGAGCCACCACTGAAAAAGTTTTCTGCATGTTTATTGCACTATTTTAACCTCTGTAATTTGGATAACTGATGGGGTAATCATTAAAATAATCACACAAATCTGACTTTTAAAGACGAAAGCTGAGTTTAACTGTTACAAAATCAATGAACAAATCCCGAAAACAGCGCAGAGAGTGAGAAAGACAGAAAGTAGGGGTTAATAAAAAAACTTTTTCTATTAAATGATTAAACTTTTCTTTGGTTTCAGCTTCCAATTCGAATCCAGCCGAATCAATATCGTTTTAAAAGAAAACTGAAGTCTTCACAGGAATATCTCCCTTTCACAACTTTTCTCTGAATATTAAATTTCAAATCGAAATTCTCCAACAAAAGGAAAATCGATAAATTTGCTGCCAGTGAAAAGTATTTCACCGCTTGCGTTGCTGCCTGATGCAAAAAAGTGCGAGAATGTGTCATTATTGAAATTCATACAAGTATTTTATTGTGTACACAAGCCCTGCAACACCCACCACTCCAGCTCATATTTCGATTCGAAAATTGAAAACATTTTTCGCCATTTCTCCCAATGACATTCAACGTATGCAGAGTGGCTGAAACAAAAACGAATAAAATTCTTGAAAGACAAAAGATGACGAGAACAAAGCCATACAAAAGTTCCAATGTGAATTGAAAGCCATACGACAAAGTTTTGCAAGGGTATAGACACTCTTAAGAATATCAACTGACACATAAAAAGTGTATACTTAAATTTCATTAGTTGGCATGGCGAAAGCGATATTACGGAGTTGCTGTAATTTAATTATAGGGCAAAAAATGCGTTTAAAGCACACATAACCACTGTTCTAGAAGTGTTTGGGACAGCTTTTGAGAGTTGATGTTCAACTCACTATGACTTGTTCAACACACAAATTAGTGAATATCAAAGGGAGAATGAACATTAATACGGAAAGGTTTCTTGAATCTTTAAGAGCTTGTAACTTGGTAGTTTGTGATGTGACAGTTCACCTGCTGTGAATTTTCCGGATGCTAAACAGTGCCGCCAGGTGTGAATTGGGAGAGATCTCAGATCTCGTTGCAAGAACTTTTCTGATGTGTCAACATAAGAAAGGCATTTGCAACAAGCCCAAGAATGTTTAGAAAGTGTTCACCAAGTGGCGTCAGTTGTTAAAAACAATGGCTCCATCTTGCGTCGGATATGATAAAGTTTCTTTTTTGATTGACAGATAAATTTTTCTTCTAATAAACTGCAAAACAAACCATTTTTACCTTGCAGTTGGCACCAAAAGCGCTTTTAAATTCTTCGCCCATATAATGCTTTTTATGACTAAGCCTCAATTCTAAAATAATCTTCCTCTCTGGATTTTTGATCACTCTTCGTGGTTGTATTATTAAATTAAAAGTAATGAGATTTCGAAGAGCTTTTAATTTCAATTTTCCAGCGTTTTGGAATGAAGAGTGAAAGAAAGAACGCAGAAGAAGAAGGATCTAAAACTGTACCTTGTGAATACATAAATATACATTACTTCTTCCGCCTCAATCTTATCCATAATTCTTCTATCAAAATGTATTTATGCTAATTTGATTCTTAAGAGCGGATTCTTTCTTCGTCTTCTTAAACTTTTGAATATCCGAGATTTTCATTAAGGAATGAAATCGTTGTAACTGATACTTGGCGGAAGGTTAGCAGTACCCTCATCGTGCGATTTTAATTATTTCTTAATCCGCGCCAAAATTTGTTCCCCAATAATTTTCATTTGTTTTAATTTGTCCTGTTCTGCTTTCATAAATTAATCGCTGATGAAATTTATAAGAGCTTTGTTGTGAAACAAACTGCGGGAAAGTAAGTTTTTGTTTTAAATTTGTCATTCAATATTTTCGTCGTTAGGAGAATTAAACCTTCCTTCGAGCAACGAAAATTGAAACAGCAAAAACTCAATTCCGGAACTGAGAAAATCGTTATCTTACCAGGTCACATTTCCCGTTTTTTTTGAACACAAAGCTTTTTCTTCAAACTCTGTTTGCTTCTGTGAGAGTCAAAAAACAATTGAAGAGTACTGTATATAATACAACAACGAAACGAGAAGCTTGTTGCTGGCAATAAAGCAGGCTTTACGTTCATTTCCTACGACCAAGCAGGGTAGCCATTAATTGGTGAATTTCAGGGACAAGTCTGTAATTTCAAAACAATACCCTGGAGCGATGCTGATGTTACATAAGCTAATTAAAAAACTTTTCAAGAGTGCACCTTCAAATTTTGTGTTGTTATTCAGAAACAACAAACTCAGTTGACGTTTTTGTTTATTTGACGAACTTTACAAAATGTTCACTGCCAAAACTTTATTTGATTGAATATATTTTGGAACTCTGTTTATTTATTCAATCTGCTTCGTATGTTTCCAAAACGAAAAGTTTCTTCTCTTTTCCAATTATTGAGAGCTGGAAATTAATCTGACTTCAGTTTAAAGTTTTTCAATATCCAAGAAGTTGATATTTTGAATCATTAACAAAATTAGACTGTTGTTATCATTGTATTCCGTACCTGAAAGTCATTCCACAGAAATCACTCGGGATTCCATTAAAAAGTTGTAACCGCTAACTTCATTAGTCATCTTTAGAGAAAAAAGTTTTCTCATTCCAAACCAGTGATACTCGGTATGCAAAATGTTCTTTTTCTGAACTGCAAGGTATTCTTTGTTTTTAAACTGTTTTATCATACGGAGCACCGCAGTCGCAAGTGAAACAACGTCCAATAAAAACAAATATGGTAGTGTAAGTTCTTAGAATGTTTTTTTTATTCTGCACACTTTTTGCTTCCCTTTCATGGCTTTTCATAACTTTTTCATTCTGCGAACGCTTTATGTAAAGGCAAAGGTTCCTGTGCAAATATGCTGTTTCACATGACACAACCCATGCACACTACCCAGGAATAAACTTAAGCATTCCGATTTCTTTTTTCATCATCTCCATAAAGAGCGTGTTTATGGATGAATAATGAAATCATCAAAAACGTGCAGAAGTACGATATTTTTGAAGCAGCGATTGTGATTCAAAGAGATATAGCGTGATAAGTTTGCAGTAAGGCTAAAGCTCTTTTCATCATCTTTTCCTGCTTCCCGCCCTTCTTTCGCGCCCTGTGCAAACAGTTTTGTGTAAAGAACGATTCAATGTTTAATGGGAAAAGAATGAAAAGGGAAGCAGAAGAAAAATATCCTGATTTTAACTCGAATGATAAAATTTCTCTGAAATGTAAATTTCTCTCTCATTTTCGGAGGCAAGCAAAGTTGGCGAAATAGATAATTTAATGTTCGGATCTCTCGCATTGATTATCAAAGCGAAATTAATAACTCGTTGAGAAGAAAATTGATAATAATCATTGAACATGAACGCAACCACTCATTAAGCTTTCGCTTCTCAACCAGAAATCCCAGAAATAAACCTGCCCGATGTTTTGTTTTTAGTCTCTTCAATGGGCTGGAAAATATGTGGAATTGAAAGGTTCTTCTCTCATCTCTCTGCCTACAACATATCCACCCTTTAGTCTTCACTTCATTAAACTTCGACCACTTCGTGACAGATGCAGCGTCTCTCGACGCTGTAATCCTTTACTAATCGTCACGAGACACTACGAAAGGGGCGCAATTTAATCCCCAAACATTTATTAATGCTCATCAATATATGTCAAATGATGGTCAGTGGGCAAAAGATGGGAATGAAAGTGGTGATTAATCATAATTACACATTATTTGAGATGGTGAGAACTGTTGTGCAGAAATAATTGTCGAGATGAATCTCGGTGAGCAAAGTTCGGGTCAGATCTCGTCTAATTAATGTGACTAAAGACGAACATGTTCAAATAACAATCAACAATGAGGCACTTTGTAAATGTTGATCTTAAAGAGCGAACATAAAATTAGATTTCAGCAATGTGAGAAATTCTGCGCTGTAAATGCGAGGCGAAAATACATTTTTAAATATTTGCCAATTATAATGAGAAAATTAATATTTTATTCGCTAATTTCCATATAATTTACGAGGGCGTTCATGCTGAACGTAAAAAACCTCTGCTAGGACTTAAAACAATACATTGTTTAATCTGCTCTCGCAAATTTTTGACAATTCAATATTAATTATGTCAACAGAAATTATGGTTAAATGTCAGCACTAAGCCTCGAGTTCAACAAATTCCCGATTTTTCACATCTCGATAAGAATAATCGCGAATACGAGCGCTATGATTAAATTTCCCCACGAATTGCACGCATAAGTCATCTTATTAAATACGAGAATTATCGGTTGTTGACGTGGAACTTGATACAGTGTGATAATATCAGTTATATTATAACAGTCCAATTAATTTGACATTTAAAGCGAATTAAATTGAATTGAACAATATAGGAAATTTAATTTTTCCATCACTGTCGAGCGACCCCAAATTACATGTTTCTCTACTGTTCGTCGCAACTGAATTTATGTGTAATTTAAATTGTCTGCGAAAGTTTCTAAAAATATGATTAAAAGTTTTTTTTAAAATAGACCGGCAGCTAAACCGAGTGTTTCGACTGCAGTTCGTACTAACGTTACTTCTTGGAACTCAATTTGATGCAATAAATCTTCAGAGCTACTAAAAATTCCGAACGAAAATTGAAGGTGTGCAATATTTATGACTTGAACAAAAGTAAGTCAGTCGTTGCTTGTTTTTAGAGTCTCGTTTAGAGATTTATTGGTTGGATCACCGGTGCATCTGCTTTTATTTATGTTCTACGAACAAGCAATAGTCAGTTGATTGAAGTAACATGTAAGATAACAAGAAGAAGGAACTTTATGAAGTCTTAATTAGTTCTAATACACCAAATTAAGTGCAAAGGCAACGTCATTAATATTCCATTAAAAATTACGGTCCACTCCCCGGATCTTCAGAACTCTGGAAAATGTTTAAGGTGAAGTTTTTGCCTCCCACCAAATTGGAAAATGAGACTCGCAATCCCAAACAATCAATCCCAATCTCAAGAAACCAAAGAATACTCACAGCGAATCTCGGTAAATACTTCCACAGTTAAGTGATGGAGGTGAATTTTTTTTTTCAGAAGAAAAAGTTCTTCGATTCTCACTTATAAATATTTTACGAGCTGTTCTCAATCTCCGTTCAAGCTACAAAATTCCTGTTTATCGATTCGCAGAGCAGGATTCACGTCACAAATTATAAGCACTTTCACGATAAACTTTACACCTTTTAAGTTTCAATTTTCTCCGGCACACGAGTATAACGCGGGACGGAAGGAAAAGGAAAACTTCTTCACTTCAGCGAATTTTCAATCTTCAGTGTGAAAAAGATGTGCTCGACAGATACGCGAGATATTTTTTTAAGCTTCTCGTGTTTGTTCTCTCGATTGCGCGATATGCAAGAAAGGATATGAAAGATTTATGCTTGACTGCAAACGTTATTGGCCGTGTTAAAATTTTCTTTTCCGAAAGCGTCACTCAAACACGCGAACTTTCCACGACAAGATAGATGTGAATATTCGGTAACTTTTGTGTTTTTGTGTGTCTGGTGATTGTTGATCATAAATAATTCAGATGTAATATGATGTAATGATTGTGTGGCTGCTGGGTTTATGAAAAGCGGTTAAAGGTTGATAAGAACACCCGAATCGGTCAAAATTCTCCTAAAGACTGAAGCGCTTTACACAAACGCTAAACATCATAGTACCGTTACTGCTAAATGGCGGACGGAGTCGCTTTGTGCGCACAGCACGTCATCAATCTGAGTGGGATAGCAGCATACAACAAGGACGACGGTAGTGGTGCTTTAACTTGTTCCACGTGATAGAAAACATAAGGATGTAAATATACAAAACACAACCGGAAATTAATGACAACCTTCCGAGCTTCCTTAAGAGCTTTCTCATTTTACATTGCCTTTGTGTGTTTTCCTCTACTTATGTCTATCTTCTACTGACAACAAAACGTGAAGTTTTTGATGACTTTTGGTGGCTTTTAAATACATTTAAAATCAATTTTCATGGAACGACGGTGACGATGCTGATGGGGGGAGAAATCTTAGTCAAGTGAAATGCTTTCGAGTCAAGTGTCAGTTTGGGAAAGTCATTAAAGTTTAAAATTTAATTACAATTTAGACTATCGTATGAAGAACCTAACAACAAATTTGAAAGATTTAAATGGAATTGTCTTGACCAAATTGTGCACTCTCGTGTTAGGTTGCATGTAAAGCAACCACATTTTCAATTACTTCTTTCATGGACTTCTTTTTAAGCAACGGAAATTTTGTTTAAAACGCTGACTGTACTGAAATTTGGTTTTAAAACATTACAAGTACACTTCAAAACAATATAAAATTATTTTTAGAACCTAACAACAGCAGTTTAACTTGAATTTGATTCAAAATGCATGCAATGTTATTCTGAAAGCAAAAAAATCCTTGGAGACACTTTAAAAACCTTTCAAGTTCGCCACAAAACAATAGAATTTAGCTATTTTACTTAAATTCACTAAATACCTTACATCTAAATTCACAAAAATGAATCTTCTGCATCTAGCATTTAAGACGTTCTTGAACCCTTGAGTTATCCAAAGAAATTTTCAGCACCATGTTTGCGTTCCTTCCGTTTTCTTCCCTGTCAGGTAAATAAGAACAAAATTCACTTGGAAGTAAATTGTATAATGCATTTTTTATGAAGAACATCATACATGAAACAAGAAAAACGCTTTATTTATTCATGCTATCTGTTGTGAAAAATTGAAAATCAAATGAAAATCACTGAAGGAAACAAACAAGACGAGGATGAAAAACATAAGTCTTGTGTAGCGGAAAAAGCTTACACACAAAAATCAAGAAGAAATCGAGAGATCTGACCCGGTGTACATAATCAAGCGAAGGCAAATTTCAAGCTGAACATTTTCGATTTAATTTATATCGATGAAAGAGGCACAGAAAAACCTTTAGATTTTGCCAATAAACATTTCTCATGCTTCACTTCATTCATCTCTCCCTGAATGGTTCAACGGGAAAGAGACAGAGAGATAAATAATTCGATTTTGGATGAGAGAACTCAAAGCAGAAATCAATAAGAAAATGGAAATTCAAAGGAATCTTAAACAAATTTGGTAATCAAACGTAATGTGATTGTGAATAAAAGTAACAACTTTTCGATTTTATCGCGCTTGGAGCGGAAAAAGAAATCTAAATTGAAAATTATTTGCATGGAAAACTAAATGACGAAGGAAACGGAAAAGCGGGCCTTTTTCGGAGCTTTGTTTTATTATTTCAACTATGAGAACAACGGACAACAAAAATTTGTCACCGTGTAACAAGGCTGAGCAAAATTGAAAATTTCCACAAAACACAATGGTTGACGTAAATTTTCAAAACCAACAGCGTAAATAGGAATGAAAACTGTTCGGTTGGATGGTGAACGAGGTCCGATAAAGCCAATTTCCACGCAGTCGTTAGAAATATTGGTCATTGTGTTGTTGCGCCTGAAGCAAGCCTCAAAACATCGAGTTTTCATTTGATCTAGACATGAATGAATTAGAAACTAAGCGATAGAGCAGGTTAGTGGTCTATTTTAAGCTAACGGAAGTGATAAAGTTTCTTTAGTTGAATGTTTTCATGAACGAAAATCTGTTGATGACTTTTCTACGTATTGCATACCTTGAACTTTCATTGTGAAGCTCGTGATAATCAAAAGCCCTTCATTCAAGCCCCTTAACCTGCATAATCCAAACTTCCAACGGCTTCCAACCCTGTCATTCTCAAACATTGACGTTCCAAGCATCTCGTCAATCATCGAAATAAATGATAAAACAGTAATATTCACTCAATTCATTCGTTGTAACAAAACGAATCCTCCATTTATGGCGCATTTCGGGGCTGAAAGCACTCGACAACTGATGCTTCACTCGTTCATCACATTCGATGGCACTTATTAAACATGATCAGCCCCTTTGATACTAGTTCGTTCATTGAGTTCTTTCTCTACCGATGCGAGGTTTATCGAGCCGTCTCGAAAAAAGGACAAAAAATCGATTTTAATTAATTTCAAACAATGACTCGGATATATACCCTTTCATTTGGCAAACAAACAACGATGCATTTAAAAACTTTGACTTCTGGCTGCTGCTTTATTATTTATTGTCTATCGTGTCGTTTGAGCTGATGTTGCATTTTATCGGTTAAAGTGATGTTATACAATGAGAGGCAATTTCGTAAAATTTAAATTGCATGATGCCCCGGTTGGAAGCGTTGCACACTGCACAATTGAGATAAAGGAAGCTGAGCTTTTCAAACTAAGGTATTGAATGGAAAACTTCACAAGAGGGCTGCCTTCTCGCTTGCTTCTTTTAAGCGCTTTCGCAACCATGGCAATTTTAATTGGTTATTTAACTGGAATTCTTGAGCTTTATGATGAGATACGTTGTTGACGCTTCACTTCACCACTTACATAAAATCCTGCTAAAAGCTTCCCTGGAAATTGCAAATTCATTAGCACGAAGTATTTGAAGGTTCAATTACACATAATAACACTTTTTTGTCCTATGAACAAGCGATTCCTGCCGACAGGCGCGGTTACAATTGTTTTTCGTGTTGAAATGAAAGTTTCATCTGCGTTCCCGATAACCCGCATTTAGCTGATAATTTATTATGTCGTTATTAGAGCTGATTACACACATTTCTGGGCACCCCACGAAAAATTGGAACGTTTCTTGAGATCTGTGATAGATCTACATTATTTACATTAATTGGTTCGACACACGCACTCGTTTGATTGCTTTTTATTCCTCCGAGAATAGAATCCATAGACGGCCAGGGGCATCGTGCATGGAAAGTAAATGAACACGAAACCAAAGCGTTTCGTGCATGAAGATTCCGTGATGAATAAAAGTCTTGCATCAGTCAAAATATGAAAGGAAACACGAGTCATTATCTCTACCAATTTTGGGTCATGCTTTAAATTTCGGAATTCTTACGGGCAGCTTTTTACGGCCACCATTTAGGCAGCCATCAACCTTCTGTTAAGGATTATTGTAACATTAATAACAACCTCGTCGTACGGCGGTTAGGAAGCAGATTAACGGTTACAATTTTTAATTAACTTTTTAATAATCCCTACATTGGGGCTGCAGCAGAAGGAAGAACATCTATTTCCAAAAGAAGAAGAACATTTGGGTTGATGGCAAGCGGCGCCGTGAAACATGATGCTATTTGTTAATGATTTAATTAAGAAACACGAACTGTTCCGTTTGTGTTCATACGCTTGGTGGAATCCGTCAGTTTCCACGGTGTCAAGTAATTTCCAAAGCTTGGCACCTGAATCAATTAACTTTTTTCGCTTCACTCTTTTTAAGCCTCTACATAACAAGAACATGAAATATTTCCATCCGCCGAGTTATCTTTGGTTATGTTGGTCGAAAAAGTGAGTCGCAAGCGTTCGCACATAATTTTAATTTCGACGATAAATTATTGCAATTTTTCATTCTGGTGTTTCGAACAAATTGTAATGGCATGGCCTTCGCGGGAAAGCCTGTAAATTAGTGGAAATTGAGTTGTTCGTGTTTTACTACACTTTGAAGCGGCGAAAGCTTTTCAACTGAATTGTTTTCAACGACTACAGATTAACGATGGCTTTTAAGCTGTGTTTGAGCTTAAATGTTTCAGTAATTTTGAAAAGCTTACTTTTATTCAAAGTTTCATGGTTTAGAATGTATGAAAAGCTTCGAGAATTGCAGAATTATTTTGAAAATCGTCGTGATTATGCTTGAATTTAAGATAAATTCAAGAAAGTTTTTAATGGTTTTGCAAATTTAAAATTTGCTTGAAAAAACTTCCAAAAGTTTGAGGTTAGGAAACAATTCAATACCTAAAACAAACGTAAAAATCAGATTTGAGACAGCTGATTACTCCAAGAATTGAAACTTCATTTACAATCAATTCTTTCAGAACTATGCTTTCAAGCTTCATACCGAAGGCTCCGGTCACAAATATTTTTCGAAAGCCAAACCAGAAGTGAGAAATTTTCCCACCTCATGTGTACACAGACTTTACCTCTGCCTCTTTTTCCACGGGAAACACACAAACCGATTATGACGGAAAGAATTCGCATACGCTACATGCGTCCCATTGGGAACAAAGCGAGGCAAGCCGACAAAAAGAGAGAACAGAATTGAGATTCATGTTCATTAAAAAATCATTACGTAACCATGGCGGGCGAAGTTTAATTCTAATTTATAACCTACGTGGGGATCACCTACTGCCGTGTCCCTGCTTCGCATACAAATCTAGTGACTGAAAGGATTATGCTCTTATGCTGCAATAAATCTGTTTGTAATTTAATTAGCCATGTCATACAAATTGTTCAAGATTTGAAGAATTATAAATTTCCGGATGTATGGATGGCAAGCAACATTGTTGACACCCACACACTCACCCGTAGGGAGAGATATTTGGATTAGGCTGGGACGAAGACGGGCGAAAGCAAGAAGAGAAAAAAGATTTAAAACAGATTTTGGTTTGGTTGAGTTTGGAGAAGCTTATGCCGGGTATGTGTGACTCCGATTGGGGATTTCCTGATTCCGTTAGCTTTTTTCCAGTCTAAATTTGTAACGAGTGTTATTTTGCTGATGGCTTGGTGAACATGTAAGGGGAAAATTGAATTTTCGTGTTTACACACAAATCTGTTCGGCTTCAGTCTCACACTCGGACCGTCATCAAGGTGTCGTTAGTTAAACTAGAAGTGGTGTAATCGCATTTTTGGAATTTTTGTGAACTCGTAAACAGTTAAATGTCTAAAGGATTTGCGTCTTGATTAAATCATTTTCCCCATTCCGGCACTCCACACCGCAAGGTACATGGTTTCATAGCACGATTCTCCTTAATTACAACAAAAACAAAGCAGGAGAAGGCGGTGAAAATGTTCTGATCGGAATTGATACCGTTTAGTAGGCAAAGTTAGCCTACATTTCTATTGTAAAAGTTAAAGAATGATTGACTCGATAATAACCGAGTTACAACTTTTAATCAAATTCGCTCTCAGTAGTTTGGTGAAACGGAACGGAAGTCCATAGAAATTACAAAACAAAAACACAAAGCGCAATTAGCTGGCAAAGACTTCGTTTGAAGTGAATTAATTAAGGATAATTGCATGGTTATTATCCTGTGTGTGAGACACTGACCTGCCAGCACGTGATGAGTCTTCGTACAAATTAATAAAACGATTCAAATTGAATTACAGACTGAGAAATGCAGGAACTTCCCGGAGTGATTTGTAACTTATGATGACAAATGGCTGCCAATTATTCCGCTTCAGGCTGGCGACCACTCGGTGAACAGGTCATGGTCCACTTTCGGTTCGATTTATTATCAAACTCGCGTGCAGAATCAATTAGGTTATTTAAGCGGAAACGCGAGAAAATTGCCCTTGGCTTTGAGTTTGTCGTTAATGTGCCACCCAAAAACCATTTAACACAAGTC
This sequence comes from Belgica antarctica, assembly GCA_000775305.1. NCBI lineage: Eukaryota > Metazoa > Arthropoda > Insecta > Diptera > Chironomidae > Belgica > Belgica antarctica. Next base: position 134,453 of record JPYR01000062.1, on the reverse strand, counting down.
GTGGGTTGAGAAAAAGAACTGGAGTCCGATTAAAAATGTGTTATTTGAGTTTACTGCCTGAAAGCTTGCCCGAACAAGGAGGAAAGTATTGAAGGAGAGAATAAAAAGAAAGAAAATTAACATTTTTCAGCCCCGTCACCTTCTTCCGCCTTCGGCATCCTGTAATTAAGGATTCGATATTTCTATCAAGAAAGAACATTGAATTTAGTTCATGTCTATTTAAGACGAGTTCAATTGAAGTTTGACAGTTTGAAGCGAAAATTTGTTTAAAATCGAAACTCGCGTTCAATTCGTGTGCCTTTTGGAAATAAAACCGCAAATATTTTTGTAACTTAAATGGTGTTTTATGTAATTTCAATTCAAGCTTGCAATTTGTGCCATTCATTAAATATATTTCAGTTCAAGTCATCAGAAATCACACCCTACAGCTTCCCGCACAACATCTTTTCATAGCCACAACCAGCACCATCTGCTGGCTTGCAGCTACAAAACGCAAACACATTTGTTGTGTAATTTTTCAATTTGTACAAGCGGGTGAAATTCATAATAACAGCAACACTAATTTTATTGTTCCAGATCACGAAAAGCGAATCGTTCGTTTAATAGAGATTCCTTTCATGTCTGGAGTCGTTCTTTCTTTCGTTCGACGGCATTTCAAGCGAGAGCGTACACTTTAATAACGATTCGAATGAAGTTTTCAATCATTTTTTATGCGATCGTTCTGCGCAGCTTCGTTTTCACATGCCACAGCGACAGGGTTTCGGGAGCGAAATTATGTTTGCAAGGAATCTCTGCACAGTTGCTCTGGCGCCGTCATCAGCCCAGAACTGGTGACGTTTCAACCAAATTGGCATAAAATGGAGGGGAAAATTTTCCAGCACATTTTTCGGCGAAGGAAAGAAGGAAAACTTTGCCAGTCTATTTGTAAATCCAAATCGCTGCAAATTTTTCCATCGAGAATTTTATCCGACAGAGTTTTTTAGTTTAATTTGATATTGTTTCGGTCTCAACACTAACTCTGACACTTTTCTATCGCTGCATTTTGTAACCAAATAGTGGATAAGCTTGTGACAAACAGCCGCGAAAGTTGCGGAGATGGTGTCGTAAAGTTTCGTGAAGAAAATGAAATTCGGTCGGAGCGATTAAGTGGATCAAAATGGATGTAACTTGACGCACTCATCCTGTTCACAAAGTGATTATCAGCCAGCACGGAAGCTATCACGGAAGGCTTGTTAAAGTTTAATGAATTTTACTTGGAAGCTTATCCAGGAAGTGTCACTTAAACTCTCGACATCAAAGCCGTGTAAAATAGAAAGTTCTTTTGTGCTGCAAAAAGTTTTCTTTTCTTCTTCCTCGACTTGAATGGCAAGGAAAGCCGAGTCAGAAATAAAAATAAATGAAAACTTATAATTGGTGGAGCTGAAAAGAGTGCATTGAAAAAATAAAATAAAAGCACAAAGACGTGAAAACACAGAAAGTCATCCCGAAAAGCACTTGGAATGCAAAAAAGACGAGAAAATTTCTCCCCACTCGTGCGCTACATAATCGATTTATAATTTTATGCTGCTACCTCGTCGTCGTCTTGAGCGTGAATTTTATTTATGGATAATAATTTTGAGTTCTGTTGTTATGCTATTGAGTGTTTTAATGACAACTCGATTTATGTTTTTGTGTGACACGGATAAGAAGTGCTATCGTCGCTGAACGTGCGGGCATGAACGCCTGAGCGATGACTTATTGTGATTTAAACAAACAAAATTGCTTAACAAGATTGACAAACTATCATCACTTCCATGCCAGCCGATCAATAATAGAATTTCAATAAAAGCGAAAAGCTTTTCCGAAATTTCCCAGCGGCGCTGTGGCGTGGATGAAAGGCATCGAATGAGCTTTGCATATTTTATTCTGGCTCGGATGATTTGAAATCGAAAGTCTGGTGCTGCAATGGAAAATCAATAAACTCAGTGTTTTAAATGATCACACGAAGGAGCGCACCAGTGAACTCTTCGAAGTCGATAAGATGATATTATTTGTCCCGGAAGCTTTCTGGGTGTCAATAATAAAGTTTTACAGTGACCAGAGCCAGGTCTCGCTCGGAGCTTGGTGGAAGTATCTAAAACGGTTGTTATTGTCGTACAAGTCGTGGATGTTGTTCATAGTGTCGATAGCTGTAATGATAAGAATGCCAGAAGCCTACGCTACAAACGTGACTGTGAAAGGTGCGGTGGAGACGTACGATGCAGCCGTTGTCATCATACCGACAGCAAATCTCGTCAGTTTAATGAAAGGAAAGAAACCGATCTCTATACCCGAGAATGAGGTCATCACGACCGAGGACTCGGAAGACTTTCTCGATGAAGACTCATCTGAAGATTATGAAGACGTGGTGAAGAAGGAAAACGCGTCAGGTGAGTTGTCCGCTGCAAAAAAGTGCTTAAAGGGTTATCTTGAATGGGTTTTTTCAGGTAACGGACTGCTAGTGGGTAGTCACTGTGAGGTTACATGTGACAAGCGCTTGCATCACGTGTACTGTTCTCTTGCCAACAAATGCGAGTGCTTTAAGACCTATCCGGTCAAAATAGGTAGGTCGAGTGTCACTCCACGATGCCTTCAAGTCTAAAATCTTATTATCGTTCTCTCTTGTCCCGCACGTCACCCGAAAAAGGTCCCCGAAAAGGCTGTGCAAAACGTAAGTTGAAGCACCGAAACCGCTCGTGGGAAGATTTTAATGAACACCTTTGTGTCATTTTTAGCCAAGAAGCTCAGCGACCAGTGTTTCTATGACCAGACATGCCAGCACAGCGACGAGAACTCCGAGTGCAAACAGATCGATCACAACGCAATCTGTTCGTGCAAAGATGGCTTCCACGAGGTAACGCACTCCAAGCCAGTTCGCAGAACGTTCTGCACACAAGGTAAATGTGACGCAAAAAAGGCATAACAATACGCAACCATCATTCTCCGTTATCGTAATTTCAAAGCTTCATTAATCACGTTCCCAAAGGGGCATCTTTAAAGCGTAGATGTTTACGTGTTGCTGTTCTATTGCTACCTGGCAAAGCACGCAGTCACTTACGCTTCTGATCCCAATGGAATCAATTACCTGATTTAATGAACAACACTGATGCGCTAAGCATAGCCGTTAAGCCGGGCTTTGCAGGATTTTAATGTGATTCGCGTGAAAGAAAATCAGTTCACAAATTAGCGGTTCAAATATTATTTAGTGAACAATTGTTTGCTAGGCAGGATTTGAACTAATGATTTATGAACAGAATGTTTTATCTGAAAACAAGTGCCAATTCTACGAACAAGCATCATTACAGTATCAAATTTCAACGCTAGTTATACATTTCTACAAAACACATTTATGTGATGGAAAACTCGTGTTGCAACTCGGCGAACAAACTTTTAACTGAGTTGACCGCATTTCTATTAAAACTTCCAGATTTGTCGGTTATTGCAGCAGATCTTCCAACGCTGCTCGGCGTGTCGACTGGAATTTTCGTCCTAGCTGGGCTGATTTGCATGGTTCTGCATTTATTTAGTAAGACTAAGTACCCTCGAACGCGGCATTTCGCCGACGCACACTTGGGGCCGCCAGTTATGTTCGCTAGTGATACAGGTGAGCTCTGACAGTATCTTGTATTAGTAAGTATCTTGACTGAAAGCTTCGTCTCCAGGAATTCCTTTGACAATACAATCGAATCGACCGTCATCGAGATCAAGTCAGCGCTCGTCGGGTTCGATAGGGTCGTACACAGGACGTCGTTCTTCCAGTGCACCACACTCCAAAGGCGTCAACGTCTCCCAATCCCGCCAAGGTGCCGCACGTTCCGCCGCCATATTGCTATATTCATATCATTTGAACACTCTCAGAGACGAAACATCTTCATTCCCACAAAATTTTAATTCCAATACGTTCATGGCCAAGTACATTGAACAGCAGCTGGAAGACCAGAAGAAACTGCTTTATTTAGATATTCCAACGTTGCGCAATCATAACAGTCTTATGCGAAAGTTGCGCCTCAACCCGCGCTCTGAAATCGATCTGACGCTGCTCGATAGGCAGTTGCCGAGCAACAGTCCGAGGCACAAGCGGACTCTCCGGAGGTTCTTTAAGCCTCCATCGTCGCAAAATGACACAGATGCGGTGGTCGTGGTGGATGAGAGATCAGGAGTAGATGAAATGTTTGTTGATAAGAGCACGGAAGATTGTGATTTAAATGGTAGTTCCAACAGCCACACGCACAATGTTAGTTTTATAACAGACGGCGGCTACACAAATCCCATGGCGTACAGCATTGACGATCTCGACGAAGACAGTGACGATTGTGACAGCGACGAAGGTTACCAGCAAAGTTTTCTCTTTGACAATCAGGAAGTTTTCGTTGGGGCCATGCCAACGCCGTGTTCCGAGGGACCATCAATTGCGGTATGGAAAATAAATGAAATGAATTGAAATGATCGATGTCTATAAACTTTCTCTGTCTGTTCTGCCAACAACATTTGTGGCTAGCTTGAACACTCAAAATTTTCGGTTGGATTGGTCGAGCTTTTTTCCTTCTTCTATCGATTTTGTTCACTGTTTTCGTTATCTGTCCCTTCCGACCTTCAAGAACACGCGTTCAAGCTAGTTACAGATGTTGCTGATCTTACCAGGAAAAGTTTTATTCTTCCTTTTCAAGAAAAGAGACATTTTGACATATAAAAACTCTTCCTATATTGTATGATGTAGTGTGTCTGTATACCTGAGTTTGAGAACTTTGACAACCAAAACCAAAATTGACACAAAAAGTTGCTAAGAGACACATTTACAAGGTACAAAAAGCCAGTTCTCAACTCAAGGCCAACTCTCTGATCTCTGATCCTCTCATAGCCAAACTAATGAGTTGTGTTGATGTCGTTAATTGCTATTTGATGTAACTATGAATTTGCTGTTTATGTTTGCTGAATGATGTACAGACAAAAACACGAAAAAACAGGAAGTAGACGTTTTATTTCTGTTATCCAGGGTTCATTTGCTAGTGATATCACCGATGAAGGCTTTGGTTCTTTGGACTTTACAATGGATTTACAGTGGATTGATTGTGCATACTTTAACCAGAAAATTTGCAAGAAGTTGCGAGAATTTGTACAAAATTGCAGTTGAAAACATTCGTAAACTTCATAATTTATAAACTTTTAAAGCCATTTGATATCAAAATTTAATCTCCCATAAGGACAACAGGCTTCTTCATGGATTTTAGCTATTACGAAGCTTATAAGCTTGAATTATCCAAGCTTCACTTGCTATCAACTACACTCGGAAAGCATACATTTCGCAGATTACAAGCCTTTCTTAGCACTCAGAAGTCCATAAACTTTCCTAGAATATTCCGAATCAATTGTTCCACTTATTATGAGGGAAACTCTGCAAACTTCCCGTTGCTACACTAACCAGTTCAAGCGTAATTTTTTAGCAATTTACGCTAGAATTTCATCCAACAGTTAATCTCAGGCTACTGGTGAACCCTTCACAGATATAATCAGATATTTTACACAAAAATAACCTTGGCATCGTTAAATATGATATTTTCTTCGATGTTTAGCCAATTACTTGAGTTATGCCCACTCAACCCGATGCAGCCATTCTACCTGCACGTGACGTCATTAGTGATTGAACCCCGTGTTTTGATGTTTCTATACTTTTGCACAAATCTGTTTTGGTTCGTTTAATTATTACCAGAAAAAGGTGAACTCAGACATTCAGAAAAGTGAAACTAATTTCATGTAATTAAAACCGGATACATCTTTATTTCACTTGAACCACTGCCAAGAGAACGGAAGAAAAACTCATTGAAATTTTATCTCTCGCCACGAAAAAGAAGTTTTCATAAAAATCAACAGTTTGCCTTTCGCCTTTACGAGCAAACTTTCGTCAAATCATCATAATTTTCAGTTTTGCATTTTTCAGGGTTCACAAAAAGTGTTTTCTTTAATATGAAGCAATATGGTGGTATACTCGTTTTTACTATCTAATTTCCTTGTTTACAACATTCTTTCACCTTTTTTCACTCGTTGTGTTTTACTTTCCAACGAGCTTTCATAGCTCAACACTGCACAAAAAGCTTTTCGAAAGCAGTTTTTCGTTTTCTCTTGAAAATTTGCATGTTTCTCGAATTGTTTGTTTAATCCTTGCTTGTTGTGGCTTTTCGAGCCAGTTTTAATGAAAATTTTCTAAATTAAACTTCCAGGTAGCCGAAGACCAAGCTTAGCAAGTGTTCACAGGTAAAACAACATTTTCAGTGCTTTGACGCAATAATTGACGTAGAACATGGACGAAAAATACAATCGAAGTGCTGGGAATAAATTTAATACATTTGGGGTTTCCAGTGAAGAAATATTACGTTCGAAATTCTAAATGATCGGCCAAATATGTTGTTATGCAACTTGATTAATGCTAATTCTCATATATTTGCAGCACGACATCATCAATTCGAAGTTTTTCGAGTAAAAGATTCGAGCAGGAATTGCGTGACAAGGAATTGAGGCAGGAAATGAAGAAGCATTTGTGTCGCTTGCAGGAACAGCAGCATTTGCAGAAACATCGGCCGACGATAATAATCGGTGACACCTCGATCCCCTTCACTGTCTCCAAGCAAATGATGCCTTCAACTAGCCCGCACATTCTCACGCCGAACTCAACGGACGAGCTGCTGCCGTCGGTCGAAGAGAATGACGAATTTTCACCGCAGTTCGACCGGAAGAATCAACCATGATGACAAACATGCAATTGGCTGAACAGCCACTTAATTAACTAGTCCTTTCGTAACACTGATATTTGCTACAACTTTCATGAATTCAACCAATAATTTTTACAAACCCGACAGAGTCCCATCATCGAACACAGACAGAATTGTTAAATGTTTAATAGTTCATAAGTAGACTTTATAAAATGGAAAAACGCAACGCGAATGAAACAATAATTGTGCAGACCCGAGAAGATTGAAAGGAGCGCGGAGTTTCCCGGAAAACGGGCGGAGACGTGTCATTTTGCCAAGCCTTATCAGTAGCTTTTATCGTTATCTAAAATGACAACCTAAGCATAACTAGCGAAAACTTTTCAAATCTTCTTCAAAGGAAAGCCAGACAAAAATAATAAAAAATTATTTCCAAGTTTCGTTGCGATTTAAAAATTGTTTTAGATGAGATGTTAAAATCGTTTCTGCAAAAACTTACAATCGAGCGCGATTAAGCAGCAGGCGAGATGTTTAATTGTTTCCCGGTAGACTTATTGTTGAATTGCTAGGCTTCTAATACAAAAGATGTTGTATCAGCATTGAATGTTATTAGTAAAATTGACAACAAAATGCTGTAATTTAAAAATGTGTACGCGAATTATTTGTAAATTGAAAAAAAACAGAACAGAAAATGCTCAATGATAGAAAACAGAAATAAAGAAAGCCGTTTAAAAACGTGATAAAATTGAAGTTTTGCTACTTTGTAAAATGTTTTGTTCATTCCGATGAAAAATCGCTTTAAAACCGTAAATTCTCCGCCCACAATTCCAAAATCCAACACTTGAACATATTTTTACATAAATTGATCTTCGTTTTATTTTCCTTTAAACCAAAAATGTTTTTCATTCAAATTTCTACAATTTATAATTTAATTTCACTGTAAATACAAATTTTCCAGAGCTTAAACGATTTGTTTATCTTTCTGTCAACCGCGGGTTGTCTAAGCGCTTGTACGGGAGAAAGTTTTTTACTGGAATCGAAAGCAGAACATCCGATGGCGGTTATTTGAACAGACAATCGCCGTTCGGTGTGAATTTTTGTGAAACAAACTCAAATTTACTCCAATTTAAACATTGCAATGATCAATTTTCTTACGATGCTAATTCATTAATAGTTTAAATATAGAAATTTTATAGTATTTTTACATGTTTTTCCTTTGCCGGGACTCGTCCGGGCGCTAAATTCATAATTCTAAACACATTTTCCTGATCCACTATAAACTCCTTTCAATTCTGGGTCTAAGATGCTCTCGCCATCTTAAAATGTACATCATTCTCCTCGAACTTTTTATTTTAACCAAAATTTTTGTGGTTGACTAGCACATCCAGCGTGTGCTTCTGCTTAAATTAGTCTACAATCTTAGTAAAAGTTTCTCTTGAAGGGACCAACTTCGACTATTTTTCCTAGTTTTCTGTTTGTTGTGATTACTTAAGGCCTTTCAACTCTTTTTATGACAGCTTTTGTGAAGATCGGTTTGCATTGTATAAGAAAACTTAAAAGTTGAAGACTCGCCTCTAAACTAAATCGAGAATAGAGTTTAAAACTAAAAGTTAACTAAATCTTAAGACGACCGCCGGTTTTAAGACGGTCAAAAATTTATAAAAAAGTCTCGCGTTCGCGATTTTAATCCCAGCCAGAAATCGATTCTCAATCAGTTTGCTTGTCGTCGGGTGCCAATCTGACGCAAGTAACCTTCTTCCCATTGATCATAAATTCCTGGTACTCCTCGCCCTATTCCATCTGATCCGATTGTATGATCTCGTATTTCACCCAGGTGGTGTTGTCGGGCAGGACTTGAAGGACTTGTTGGTTGGGCATCAGGACATTGCGAGTGGCAAGCTGGATTTGTTGGTTCTGGCCTTGTCCCTGACCTTGTTGGATTTGAATCTGCTGAGACTGGCCTTGTTGGAGCTGATCACCGTTTTGCTGAGCTTGAGCTTGCTCAACAATCTGTAATGACATAAAAATAATAAAAGTTAAGACAACCTTCTAGTGCCATCGCTTACCTGCTGCTGCTGTTGTTGTTGAGCTTGCTGTTGCTGCTGCTGACTTTGCTTGCCGCCTCGGTTCTGCTCTAAATGCTGACGCTGGTGAAGAATGAGATGATTCTTCTGCAAGAAAGCTTTTCCACATTCAGGGCAAACATGCGATCTAAGCGTGCAGCTTCCTTCTGGATGACGTTTGTTATGCAAAACTAAACCGTGCTTTGCAACGAAACTTTTTCCACAAAATTGACAGAAGTGCGTCTTCGCCTTTTGTTGCGGTGGCGAAGTGATTTGTACAACTTGTTGAACCTGCTGGGTTTGCTGCTGATTTTGCGTTGTGATCTGAACAGTTGGCTGCTGAACGACCTGCTGCTTGATTTGATTCTGCTGCTGAGATTGCGACTGCTGTGGCTGGTGGATCTGAATCTGCTGGTGTTGCTGATTGCCATGAGTGGGACTCTGCAGAATCTGATTGACGACTTCTCCGTTCGAGGTAATAATTTGAACTGGCACTGGAGAAGAAGATGCACCTGGCGTGGTGACGAAGGTGGTGCCAGTTGGCAGATTAACTGAAAAGAAATCTACGTCAGTTATGGATTCTACAAATTTATGAGACGCTTCAACTAACTTTGATTGACGCCTTGCAGCAAATGGCCGGGAATGGAGGCGGTGAGTGCGCACAGGTCGTTGATAAGACTCTTGTCACCTGAGTGCAGACGTAAATGCAAAGCGAGTCCCTCGCGACTGTTGAAAACACTGCCGCACTCTCGGCAAGCGTATTGGAGACGTGGTGGAGTTTCACCGCTGAACGTGGCGATCATATTGTTGGGATTGCCGACCACAGTTACCGTTTGTGGCTGCTGCTGGATGTGTTGGACCTCGATTTGTTGCTGCTGCTGCTGTTGTTGTTGCTGTTGAGCTTGCTAAAATGGTATCAAAGGTAAGTTTCAACTGTCAAAATCAGCCAGTGCCATCACATACCTGCTGAGCCTGTTGCTGGGCTTGCTGTTGAGCGGCAGCCGCTGCCTGTTGAGCCTGTTGTTGTGCTTGCTGCTGAGCAGCCTGTTGAGACTGTTGCTGATGAATCACTGTTGCGGTTTTGTTCGTTACGATTGTAGTGTTTGGAGCGTTTGGATTAAGTCCGCCATGGACTAATCGATTGTGAGCATTCAGTTCAGCCTTTGAAGCGAAGCCTTCGCCGCAAGCCAAGCATGGGAATGAAGCTTCACCTGTATGCGTTCTGAAAAGACGGAACCAATTAATATCAAGTCTAAAGGGTGTCAAACGCTTTAACTTACTTCATGTGCGTTGCCAGTGTTCTCTTTTGCAAGAACTCACGACCACAGACCGTGCACGAATGTGGAACTCGTCCGTGGAGCTTTCCATGGTTGATAAGCTGGAACTTTCTTGCGAAAGTGGCACCGCAGTCTGCGCAAGCGAATGGATTGACGGATCCGTGGAATCGCGAGTGCATGTCGAGATGCTCCTTCTGAGCGAAGCTTTCACCGCAATCCTCGCAGATATACGGGCGCTCTCCAGCGTGGAACTTGCTGTGAGTCACTAGGTGACGTTTCAACGGAAAAGCTCGGCCACACTCTTGGCAAATGAACGGGCGGTCGCGTGTATGAACTCTTAAATGCGTCAGCAAGTGATGCTTAAGCGTAAAGCACTTCTTGCACTCGCCACATTGATACGGGCGGTCGGTTGTGTGCAACAGCAAATGAGTGTTCAAACAGTGCTTGTGAGAGAAGTCTTTTCCGCAATGGGGACAGACGTGGGGACGTTCACCTGAGGAAGACGGAACAATAAGTCACCGGGCGGCGAAAAGGGCATAAGAGGCTCACCTGTATGCGACCGAGCGTGAGTCGTGAGATGATGCTTCAACAAAAAAGTCTTTCCACACTGCTCGCAAGCGTATGGACGTTCTTTATTGTTGCCGGGATCATTCTTGCGACTTTTTTGAATGACTGGTTTTGTGTCTTCGGTGGTCTCAAAGTGCTGCAAGGTTTCAGTCGTGTAATGTTGCGTTGAAGATTGAAAATTATCGGCACTTACAACAATTTCAATTGTCTCCAACTTTGGCGACGTGCTCATGTTGGGCTCCATTTTCATGTGCTGAAGCTGCTGCTGACCTTGTTGGTCATCAGTGTCTTCGAGAGTTTGCAAAACTTTCTGCACTTGAATTGAAATGGCTAAAAGCAAGAGAAATGTTCAAGCAAGCAGTTTGGAGAGGCATTAAGTGAAGGACTTACGAGCATTGTGCACGTCGGACGACGATGTTGTAGTGATTGTGTGTTGGTTGTTGGCTTGGACAGCCGCGACCGCTCGCTTCATCAGAATTTCATTGCATTCTTCAGCTGTAAGCTGGAGTGAGCCAATTGGGCTCATGAAGTGCGTTGTCTTGTCGCTTGTAGTGTACACAGTCTGTGACTTTCCGTCCATGATTTGATTTCCAGCTGAAGAGGAACGGAGGTTAGTCAACGATTTCTTGGGAAATTCGTCACAGAAACTTACTCGTTGAGTTGCTCGAAGTGATGACTCGGTGCTGGCCTGTGTTTTGACCGTCGTTGCTCACCAGAATCATCCGGCGGTTCAGCATATTTTGCCTTTAACTTTTTTGTTTACTCCCGGTGAGAATTCTGCAAGTCGAGAAAAAAAATCATAAAAATTTCGATCGAATGGACTTGAAATCGAGGGCATCATTAATGGCTTCGCTCTCCTAGACTTTAATTGGCGGAAAGTGGTGGCGTTCTGTTTGTTTTCGTTTTCCCCCCTCATACGACATCAAATCCCGCGAAAATTTTCTTCTATATTTATGTTATGAACATTCACAAGCAAGAGACGTGTAATGTTGTATTATAGACACTATCACTTTTTATACACTTTTTCCACCATCAAATTTTCATGCACATCATCAGCGTGTAATTTTACTCGAATCTCGGCTTTTCGCGCCCGATCTCCCTCCGAATCGCTGCCAAACCCCGCCCGATGACTCAAAAGACCCGTCTAGCCCTAAAGTCTGATCAATTTACTAGTTTTAATTCAATTTTCCGCTGCGCGTCTATTTTATTTCTGAAAAACGATTCACACTCACGCGCACTACCAAACGATTCCGTGTAAAATTATAAAATTCAAAATGGAACACACGAAGAACAATCCCAGCGAAAATGTCTAAAGTCCTTATTCGCCGTCCACTACGCTCACATCCACTAATTTTCGAATGCACTATGACGTGCGTTAGTGCCCGAGTCGCTTTGAATGCGGAAAAGTTAGAATACAAATTTAACTTACCAATTCTTGACAGTGTTAAAAGTTTTGTGACTCTCGATGTATAAGAAAATTTCTTTTGACGTTTGACGCAGAATCAGGGTCGATCGTGAGTGATGTCATGGGGAATATTTTAATGGGAGTTTTGAGAGAGTATAACTTTTATTCGTGCTCGAGAGAGTATTATGAGAGAATGTAGAATAGCTGAGAATTCAAATCATCACTCATGGATGTCCCCAAAAGACGCAGAAAAGACGCAAAGCGAACGCGCCAAACGATTTCAAACCGAAAAACTGCTTGACATAAAATTTAATTGCTTACAGTGTTGCTGAAATAAAATTTCTCATTCTTCATTGACTTTAATAAATTAATTAATAATTATTTCCCACGTTACAACAGAGATTCTTTCAGCCCGGCGAAAATTTCGTTATCTGTATTCTGAGAACGAACACACAAAAGAGAAAAAAAAGGCACGCACTGTCGACTATGTATACATTCACTTTGTATGCTACTTACTTGTTGACAACACCATTCCTTTCATTCATGTTTCGCATTGAGTCAGTATTTAGGAGTGTAAACGTTACATGTAAAACAGCGATAAATATATACACACATTGACGCTATTTACATGCTTTCAGAATATTTATTTATTTCAAGGAGTTAGTGATATATAAAATACAGTGTAAATACATTGTGCATCAGCACTATTCGCTTCTTTCGTGTGCTATTTACCACATGCATGCTGTTTTCGCAGAGTAAAAGAAAAACAAATGAAATAAATACGTTGATAGTACAACACGCGGACGTTTCATTGGAGAAATAGTTTCCCAAAAACTTTAGTGTTATGGAATGATGAAGTCCTTGTGGTTGCGAAATCGAATTGGATTGAATGGTTATTTATAAAATCTTGAAAAACCAGTTGAATTTGGCTGGTATTTCCTGATTAATGGATGCTTCGACAAGACTCTCGTCACAAGACTTATGACAAAAAGCTTCCGCTTTACTGCTTATCGATATTTCACGATGATAAACATCAAATTCATAGTTTTCAAGAAATTTTTATTATTGCTTGCAAAAAATTCATCAAAGAATTTAAAAAACACATGTTCGCTTCGTCATGTCACAAAAGTAGAAAAATTGATTGCGTTTCATACACAGTAATAAATATATTTACGCTAACTTTTTATTTACATTATCACCGATCACTTCTGAAATATATAAATCGATTTTAGATCTTAAGCTTGAACAAGAGTTAGAGAAAAATGTCTCTCGCGCTTTCTAAAATTTCAATTCGAACACTCGAATTTCAAAATTTTGCAGTCGAGCGAGATTATTTGTATTCATATTCAACTTCTTCGTATTCATATTGCGGTTGTTCAGTTGTTGTGGTTGTCGATGATGTCGTTTTCGGTGCTTCTGTCTTTTGGAGGCTTTTCTGGCTTTGCGCTCTGAAGCCGTCTTTGTCTTCGTTAGGAAGAGACGAGAATGAAAATCCGCTGATGCCACGACTAGAAGTTAAAGGTTTCAACATTGGATTTAGTGCATCATTCAATTCGACATCATACTCTTCGTTATAGATGTCATCTAGTGTGGTCTTGTGGTGGCTTTGATGGTCATTGGTGGCCTTTGGGGGGCTTTCAGCCGACCCTGAAGGAAATTCACTTCCAGTGGCTGTGAATTGGGCGCCAGTGTCTTGATTCTGATCGGCTGACAATGCTACTTGGCCAACTGGTTGGAGGCCGCGTGCTTTGTAGGGGCTTCCACCACGGCTCGGTAAGAACGGGCGCTTGAAGACTCGCATCAAGTATTTTTGATCTTTTTCATCGGGAATCTCATCCTCGAGCTGTTCAGAAGGGCGTTCGGTGAACCGTTGATTGCTATTCAAGTACGAAACAGTCTGCGGAATGATTTTTGGGGTCTCGGTTGTTGTTGGTTCGAAAAGTGTTTGCTGATTCGCGAATTTCTTGATCGACGGTGATGGCTTTCTTGATGTCGATGTGCTTGCCTCAGAAGTTTCTTCAACATAAGGCAAATTAGCGCGTTGATTGAAGTCGCGGAGATTATCTCTTACAGTCGTCTGGTTGACAGTTTTCTCATTGGGGCTCTTGAACCTGTTCAATCGAAAGTTATCGGACGCATACGAAGGTGCCGCTGTCGTGGTGGAAGAAGTCGACGCTCTGATGCTTTCATGTGTGTGCTTGTTACGACTGTTGAACAACGCAGCACGATCTTGAAGCTTTGATAAGGTTGAAGTTTCGACAATCTTTGCCGGTGTCGCAGTTTCGTAATACTCGTCTTCGTAATATTCAATCTCTTGGGCGGCTGAAGTCGTTGTTGTTGGCTTCTTGGTGGTGACAGTTGTGAGAGTTTTCAAGCGTGGTGAATACGAGGTCACCTTGGTGGTGGGTTTTGCGGTTGTTGTTGTTGTTGTTGTTGTGGTCGTTGAAGGGATAGTCGAAGAAGGCACTTCGTCTTCGTATTCTTCATAATACTCTTCATTCTTCTTCTTATCTTCAACAACCTTCTCAGTTGGTTTAAATGCAAACTTATTCTTCCCACTCAAGGGCACGGGCCGAGAGATCTTGGGCAAAGGCCGGGTTCTTTCAAAAATCGAACCAGATGGCTTTACATTAGAGTGTCCGTCAGAAATATGGCGCTTTTCGGTCTGATCACCTCGATCGGGGACTCGGTCACGACGCTTATCCTCGATCGGCTCATCAAAATTTTTCCTTCTTTTGAATTTTCTGTCTTCCGTTTGGCTGCGGTCTTCGTCAGTTTTCTTTCGATCGTCAATTTGTCTTCGATCATCGGAGAACCTTCTGTCGTCATAAGAACGACGTTCATCATCGTAGGGTGCCCGTTTTCGTTCATCCACTGGCTTGCGATCTTCACTGTTAGGCCTTCGTCGGTCATCAAAGCGGCGGTCTTCCGGTTTTCGTCTATCGTCGCCATTTTTTCTTGATTCGGAACGGTTTCGGCTGCGGTATGGGCGTCTCTCATACTCGTAATCGTCGAAATCATCGTCTTGTGGCCTGCGGGTGTCTCTAAAACAATGAAATAAGGAAGTTTAGCGTCAATGCTAATTAATGGACAAAAAGCTTTTAAACCTGTAATCGTCGTAAAGCGGTCGACGATTTCTCGGCCTCTGCTGACGCCTGCGACCGCGGTCATCGTAAACATCGTCTTCATATTCATCGTCGTAGTAATAATAATCGACTTGTGGTCTTCGGCGACGGTAAGGTCTTCTTAGTGGCCTGTTGCCTGGTCGTTGAACTCCAGCAGGGCCGGTGACATCGTCATTCGCGTTGGCTGCGTTTCTCCCAGGTGCAACTGTCGCAGGTTGATTTCTCTGTGCTGCTGCTTCCGCTGCCACGTCTCGGTTCGGCGATGGGAGAAGACCAAACGAAGCTGTTTTTGATCCATTGCTGGTGTTGGAAGAACTGCCTGGTGCAGGTCGTTTGTACAAGTTTCTATCGATCAACGGAACCAGACCGTAAACGCCTGAAGCCGGTTTTTCGGTCGTTGCTTTGTACAAATCGTCATTTCTACACGACAGAAGTCAAATAACAGTTTATTGACGACAATTAAATTAATAAGACTGACCTATTCCAATATTTGTAAGAGTTTTTGCAGTCCACTTCAGACGCGAAGTGACAAATGAAAGTTTTCTGATCAAAAGCTGTGAAGTTGGGGCACAAAAAATCCGATCGGACGCCGTATAAACAGTGGTGATAAAGCTGTAAACAGGTTTTAGAGTCACCATAAAGCCGATCAGGGACAAACTTTAATAATTTAAACTCACTTGACAGCCAAATTTAATGGATGCATAAAAACCATTGATTTTATCGTCGCAATCGAAGCCAATATCTTCTTCTGCTGGCCTTTGTTCGTTGTCGAGGAAAGGATACGAGGACAAGTTGAACCTAAATTATACGCGAAATGGTTATTCTGCCTGCTTGTATAAAATGTATTCGCAGAAATTACCCATTCAACTCTCTGGGCAGGTTGGGATCCCACACGTAATCGATTTGGGGAATTCCAGTCAGCAGTATTTTGGTTCCATTGACCAACACGTAATTCTGAAAGATAATTGAACTTGTGTTATTGTGGCCTTCAAGTAATGCATTAAGAATTTAAACCCGACAGTAATCGACGCTAACAGAGAACATGTTGCTGCAGATGCAAAGCGACTTTCAAGGTTGAAGATTGTTGATTGTTATTTTATAATAATCTAGTACAGCAGTGATTTTAAATTGAATTCTTTAATTCTTTGGTAGTATACATGAGTGTATGTATCAAGTATTACCAAAGCAATTACCAGCGAATAAAGTATCACATAATAAAAGATCGTGTTATAAAGTACCACCGTTCAATTATCAAAAAACCGTTAAAAAAGATATTTCTGAGCGAAACGTCAACAAAACTTCCGTACCGCAACTTTTTTACCAGTTTTTGTTGATATTTGAACGGTGGTTATTTATAACAACAAGCAGAAATCGGTGGTTCTTTATAACACGGTAATTGCTTTGGTGGTGCTTTATAAAGCATGGAAGGTATGTATAAAGCACCACCAAAGCATTTACCGTGTAATAAAGAACCACCGATTTCTGCTTGTTGTTACACATTTATCTATGAAATTTATCAAAACTTATTGGACTTTTATACGTTTTTGAAACCTAGCACAGAAAATCTATACAAAATCTACACAAAATCTGTACAAAAGACAAAAAAAATTAAAACAAATTTCCTTGTTTAATAACTTCATTACACTAAAACTCCCAGTCGACTGCAGTCTACTACATACTAAAACGAATCTTTGTCCTTCAATAAAGGTACGATCTAATGAAGCATATCAATCAAGACACTCCACTTAGCAAAAAAACACTCCACTTAGCAACCAATCCTTGCGTTGCCTCAAACCCTTATTTTCAATTATGTTTTAACCGGCTTCACGCTTAATTTTCAATTTGTTTGATGAGAAGATAATTTGCATGACGATTCAGTTAGTGTTTCGCTCGCAATCACGTATCTGATTGAAATGTCAAGCGTGAAGCATAAACGTTTCAATTACGGCGCTTGCCATAATTGGCATTTACGCCTTCATGTTTGTTTGCACAATTGACCTGTTAGCCTTTGCGGCGTGCTTAAAACAAAATAGAAATTGAACTTACTTCTTCAGGCAAATCGTCTTGCACTGTAACTGGTGCCAGCGGATCTTCAGTCGTTGATGATGTCGGCGACTCTGATGTCGTAGTCGTGGTTAGGTTGAGTAGTTTAGTGAATTTCCCAGCATGAATAAGCGAAGTGGCTTTCAGACTTTCAATGGGCACGACAAACACTGTCAATGCTAAACAGGAAAGAGGAAAACTTTGTTTAATTGCTTTGCTCTTAATGGCTGTGAATTTTTTACTTTTTTCTTATAATTAATTGACTTCATTTCGTGCATTTATTCTTTCAATTCAGAGATTAAGAGTCGACAAAGCATAATTTTAAACGACCTTGCCGTGCTTTTTTCTCACAGAGCGGATTACTTGATGTGGTTGGAAAATTGATACGTATTGCTTGGTTATTCAAACTGGTTATTTACTCGAATTTTTTGTCTGCCACTGTATTTATGAATTGCTTCAGTTTGACCAGCACGACAAAGCACGCATTCAAGATGTTTGTGTCTTAATTTAAAGCCGATCGATTCAACGATTTTGTGTCATTAACTCGGCTTATTGTTGGAGGCTCAGCACTGTCTTTAAGTTGTTCAAACACTGTTGTTAGTTATTCAATTCCAGAGCAGGTCTAAAAGTTTCATTAATTTTTTCTTTTATAGTTTCGGAGGCAGGTAAGGGTCACTACAGAGGAGTGAGAGAATTTCTTGAGAATTTCTTCTGGTGAAAATTTGAAGTAATTAGCACGATAGAAACAGAAGTTATGGCTGTTCAAAAAGAAAAAAAACAGAAAAAACACCTTTATTAAGGTGTGTTTTTTTTAAATTTCACCTCCCACCACCCACGCAAGTGAAATTTGGAAAATTGGTTTTGGCAATTCAATAACCAACAAAAAAATGTGCAGGCAGTAGTTAATTTTAAGAAGTGGATCGTGATGTATAAGTTTTCAAACAGCCGGTACACCTCTTTCCCTGTCACCCTGTAGTTGAATTGTAATGAAACGTGTTTATTTCATAGTTAGACAGTTTAAAATATTATTGCATCGTAACAAAATGATTATTATTCTTATTATTTTTTATTTATTTTCGTATGGCCAGAATAAAAGCCAACAGCATGAGATGACGTTTTACTTTTTTGTTGACAATTGCATGGCTTAAAAACCTGGCGTCTTCTCAAGGTTCACAATAAATAAACAGTTAATTTAACAAAAAAGTCAACAAAATGAAAAATTAACAATAAAATACCAGTTGTTTCAGTTTATCTGCTGTGAGAAGATGTCACTGGTAATTTTCAGAACGCGTTTTCCACTAACCTGTTAGAAGCAATATCCATCGTTTGTATTTCGTCATGGTTTACTGAGTATTGTGCCAGATATCTGCAAAAGAAGAAAACGTTGAAAAAGCAATGCCAATTGTTGGGTTCAAGAAACTTGACATTGATAAGTTTCCAATTAGTCGTTTCAAGCGAAGCCATAAAAGGTGACAAACGATCAACGCGGAAGTTTTATTCCTTCAATTTTTTTCTTTTGTCTTTCACCATGCGGCGAATGCAAATACTCGTTAAATCACATTAAAAATCGACAAGTGTAAAAGCGTTACTCAATTTTATTTGCACATTTTCCGTTCATTATCGATTACTTGTGCAAACAGACGCAATGAATTTCGTAACTTAAGCCCGCCTTCAGTCTTTAATCATTCGCTTTTACGTGAAAGTAGCTGTTTTGCAATTGAAATTGATTTGATTTACGTGACGGCGATGTTTGTCCTGCGAAAAATCAAATCGTCGCGACTAAAACGTCTATTTGTGCATTTATATCACAGCGGCCACCAAGTGTGTCTGGCAAACTGGTTTCTGATTTTGCTTGTTTTTGTTGCCATTTCTTGAACATTTTTATTGCTATTATGAAATATGCATGGAATGGTTTCATGTACTTGCAGTCGCCGTAAATTTCAGGGAGTAAGTTTGAAACTGTTTTCTTGGTGTCTGGTTAACAAATTTGCAGCCGCAGAACGCAGAATCGCAATAAACAACACTTCTTGACATTTAGACCTTACATGGCTCGTTAATAGTCACACAATCTCTTTCGTGGCTGATGAAGCGAATCTAAAACGAATCTGACTCTTGACATATCAAACGGCAGTGTCTAAAAATATTTCAACCTTTTCGACTCGGAGATTAAACTATGACAAAATTCTTGAGAATCGCGAACCGATCTATGGCGAGTTAAAAAACCAGCAACGTAATTTCAATGGAAATGGAAATGAGCTGCCATCAATGCAAAGGTAATGAAGCACTTCAAAAATCGTAGCACTAAAACTTAATGGAGATCGGTTCGTCGACAAGTTTTTATTTCTACATTCGAAGTGAAGTTTTTATTCACTCATTTGCGCTTTGGCCTTGACCTCCCCGCTGCGTTGGATGGTGCATCGTGATCGTGTTATATGTGAGATGTTGCGTAACGCTTGGTTTCTTAGAAAACTGACCTCGCTCACATCAGATTACTTAGCAAGTGCCTTTCGTGTTAATTCAATCGAAAATGAAAAACCCAAACGTGGAGATTGATTGCCAAAGACTTGACACCTTTTGGTATGCACATGGCTTGAAGAAGTAAAAGAGAAATGAAGAAAGCTTTGAGGTGTTGAACTCTGGACAATTGCTTTGTTAAACACAATTGAAATGAGATTTTTTGTGTGCCTAACGATGTGGGCGGTGCAGCGAAGTGTTTAACGTGGTAATTTATTCAACGACACAAATACCAAGAGAATTAAACATTCGGCTCAATCTTGAGCAGTTTTCATAATAAAAATTCTAGGAATCGCGCTCGATCAGGTTCTTCAAAGTGTAGAAACTTGGTTTGCCTTCAAAAAATTATGAACTTGTGATTGATTGAACATTCATCACCAGGTTTCCAATCACAAGAAACTAAATCAAATTAAACTTCAACGTGACTTTGGTATCGCCCCTCTTGGATCGACCCCTTTTCAACCTTTTAAGACTGTTAAACGACCGACGATCGACCTTTTCCAGCTGTTTTTGTGGTCTTTGTTTTGACCCAAAGACATTATAAAAGTTTACTTGATTGAAAGCGCAAGTCGCGGGACTCGTGTCAACTCGACAGAGCTGAAAAGAAAAAGTTCGTTGTGCGCCAAAGTTATTAACGTTAGGTTTTAGTCGATAAATTATAAAAACGAAGCATTGCGCACCTCAATAATGGGTTTTCGTAGCTTTAAACTGTTATGTCTACTATGGATCGGTTGCACAGACGATAAATAAAGCAAACTTTGCTGTTTTTGACTCGCGATAAACAAAAAGTGGCCTACATTTGCACCGATTTGAAACAAATTGTGCAACGAAACAATTAAATTTTCGCTCGACGCAAAATATTGATCCAATTAGCAAAAGCCAATTAATTATTGAAAGGAAATTAAAAATGTAAGTTTGTCGAGAGATTTTTGACGTTGTTTTTGAGGCGTGACAAGAATGAATTGCCGCCACCTGGTTCCGACGAGACAAAAGGTTAACAAACTTAGCGATTGAGTCATCGGGAAAAGAAGTTTAAAGCGTTTTGCGATCCAATTTGCTTCAGAAACAATTTGTTCCATCTCGAAAGCACAAAACATCGGAGAAAAACTTTCGATTTCAATCTTTCGCCTTAACAAAGCGACTTCGGAGAAAAACTAATTTCCACTTCTTTACACTTTTATCTTTTTAAAAAGCGTAAAAAATGGAAATCAAATGGTTGCAGAAGCAGAAAGAAAAATTAGCAAGCATAATTAAATGCACACTGAAGTCTTGCAGAAAAGAAGCGACGTCGATTCTTCACAGATCGGCGAGTTTTGGGGAAATTATTCACATGTTAATACGAACCAAACACTAGAAACGAGTGTTGCCTGATACGACGGCGATCGATCACACCGCATCGGCTAACAAGCGTCGATTAGGTTTGCTTCGGCCAACACCAATCTCAACATCACACTAAATATTAAAATATTCAACATTTTTCAAGCTCTTAATGGCTGAAGACAGCTGCAACAACAACCGCGCCGTAATTTCTTTTTTCTCTCTTTTTGAAAGCTTTGTCTTTTCAAAATTTCTTTAGCGATTTTTTGGGATTTTCTTGCATTTCACTTCACACCGACCGTCACAGCGGTAGCGGAAAATTACGAACGTGCTATAATGTGGTCAACGCAAACAAACTGTTATCGCATCGGAATACTTTTATTGTCACCGCTCTGTGAGCTATGAGATAACCGGCGATTTAAAAGCATCTTCGTTGAATTTGGATCTAGCAGCAGAAATTGAATTTTAAAATTCATTATCTTTATTTAAATGGGCATTGCTTGCCACTGCCAAGACCTGTTTCTCTACTGTCTTGAACACCTTATTTGCAAACAATCTAAAGCCTTGAAAGCACGAGACCTTGGACAGCATTGAATGAGGTGTTATTGTTTTACACGAATAGGAACTGAAACTGGACCATTTCTGAAAGTTTTTTCTCGCTACAAGCGATGCTGGCGCGTTCTAGAGGTAATCATTACCGCATTGATTTTTATCTAATGTTGAAACTAATTGGTCAATAACCATAAACAACTTAGCAGTAGATTTATTAAGTTCATTAAGAGATTACGTAAGCAAGCAGACTTGTCTAGCCAAAAACTTATTTTGGTTGTTTCTAGCGGTAAATTCAAGTTTCAAGAAGATTTTGGTGGTTTGCCAATGACACAAAGTATGATCAGATATAGTCTTTACCCATTTCATCAGAAAATAAAACCAACGCCAACAGATATCATCAAAGCTTCTACCAAATATCTAGATTAAAGCACAACACAAGGGCCAAGTCTACTTCTACAGTTATCCCTGGACAACATAACAAAAGCTTAGAAACTTACTTGAGACTTCATCAGTGCACAAAATCAACATGCAAAACAGATTAACATTTAATTGCGCAGTCAAATGTCAAAAGTTGTTGCAGTCGCTAATGATCGGAAAAGAGTTTCACTTGAAAAACGCGCTTTTACACACAATTTTTCAAAAACAGCGCAAGCAGTGATTGAGTGTATAGGAAAAGAAAAAATCGATTTCAAGCGTAAATTATTTTGATTTTAATAAAAGTCTCAACAGTTCAGCATGGTCGTTATTACGACTGCTGCTTTTTCTCTCACTTAACACTCGCTGATATAAATTATATTGCTGAGATTGTTTTCTTGTGTCCGCTGCACGATTACTTGCTGAATTTTTCGCTGCAGTGTCTACGTGGTGTAAGTGAGATCCAACGAATTGTGTGGTGGATAAAATGTAAACTTTCACGTACAATTTCATATAATTTTTTCTTCGTCGCTTTTTACTTCTCTCGGCCGCTAAGCCTCAAAACAAGATTTATAGATCAGAGCGGGTTGCAGCGGGTTGGGAAGTCAAATGGCCGTTTTCCAGATCCGTGATGGATGTGCCTTCAAACCACCTCAAATATCCATAAATTATTGCATAAACTACAACTGTTAGAATCAAAAGTCTTAGGTACAAGACCAATATTTTTCCGATTTGAGACAATGCCTGACGAATTCGATTCATTCAAAGCCCGTGCTGGTCTCTCTTATTACAGAGCACCGTCCAGTGCCTTGTTAAATCTTTGTCGACTTACACAGTTGCAGCCCAAAATAAAGCAAAGTGGATTTATTGCAAGAAACAGCAAATGTTGAAGTAAAAGAAGAAAAAAAATCAACTTTTACTGATTTTTTTTCACTGCGACTATTTTTGTGTGACTTTTTTACTGTTTCACTTCAATTGCAGTTCAAAAGACGTTTTGCATGTGTTTTGCATTAGAGACACCAAATCATTGAGTGAATTATTGATACACTTTTCCATTGAAACACAAGCAAGTCTTTTTCCAAGTCGTACCAACCTAAATATAATTTACATATGGTCGATTACATAACCCATGTGGTTGGTATGTTGAAAAGAAGGTGATCGAATGAATATCTCGAAGAAAAAAGTCGAAGTTATTTATTCAAGTATAAGTTTCGTTTGGTATTCAATCGTCGAAGTCGTTGGTTTGGTCTTCGCAAATGTTGTTCTGTCTCGAAGCTTCTGGGAACAACTTTTTCCTGCCACAAACTAATCCACCAAGCACGGTCCAAACAGTCGTCAATCAACGCGTTTTCGATTTTTTTCCAATTATATCATTGACAGCAGAATGTTTTCACTTTTTTCACTGCCGCAGTTACTTCTTTCAAAATTTTATTTTCCTATTGATTAATTCAGTTCTTTTGTAAATTGCTTTTAATCAAAACTGCATTTCTAGTAGCAATATAGCTCGGCTACCAATACAAATAAACAGCACTGCAACTATTGGTAATTAATTGATTCACTTCTTCTTCGCCTTTGCGATATTCATGTGGACTTGTTTTCGCGCACGTCTAGACCCGTTCGATGCTTCTCACCAACTGACTGACTGCTGTTTTCGCTTTTCTTCAGCAACAGCGCGCTGAACGTGTTTGTCGAGAAGAAAAGAGCGTATGCAAAAAATAAAATAACGTGAATCAACGGCTGTTGAAGTTGAGACTTCAGAAAATAAAAGTTGATCGTGAAGGTGAACGAGGGCGACTTTTTGCTGGTCCGCGGAATTCTTAAATTTCTGATGGCTGATATTTGACAACCACGTTCTTCAGCCTTAAGTGAGTCAGAAGATGATAAGACAAACACAGAATTTTTTTTTTTCTCGAAGAGTTTTTTTTGCTTTTCTCGAGTTTGAAATGTTGCGCCTGCAACTTATGCAGCAAAGCTTCACAAAAGCTCTGAAATTCTGTTAACTTCATTGTACGGTTAATGAAGATAAGTTAATTACCGATTGTGAAGAAGTTTATTGAACATTTTATGCAACTCGAAGGGGAAGCAAATAAAAATCGCATCGCGTAGCTTTTGTTTAAATATTTTTTCTTTATTATCAAATTAATTTCGTTTGAGTTTAAATGGGAAGATGAATTACATAATGCTTTTGATGTTCAATGAGTAAAGTGATTGTGATCACTTAAAATCTGATGATTGAGGAAGTTCACATAAATATATCACAAGATTGCACGGTGGAAGACTTTCGGAAGTCAAATCGAGTTTCCGTTTGCATCCTTGTAAAGCTCTTCGTTATTCAGGTAAAGATCTTCGGCCAGCTTGCAGTCCACATTGTAGAACCAGTCGCACACACGAACGGCCTACGGAGATAAGAAAACCAACCAAAATTATTTAGGCACATTTTAGGCACAATTATGACAGCAAAGGTGTTTCAACCGTTAATTTCAAATTCAACACAATTAAAAATGTTTTGCATGCCGTCGTCATGTTTTCCACAGTAACGAAGACTACAGAAATGTTGCAACTTCAAGTGCAATTATTTCTCAATTGCTGTGCACTGTATGATCTTCACAAATTTCAAACTGACCAAGTGGAGAAATATTTTTCTTCAATCCCAAGTGGTGCTGTGAAATTATGAAGTAAAATATGACAATTTCAAATTACTTGATTGAAAACTGTTCCGTTGGGGCAAAGGAACGAGTATTTTTGTCCCGAATGAAGGCACCAATGCCACACCTGACATCTTGTTTCCATATCTGCATAATATCCTGTGAAATTAATGACAAATTATAAAAATCAAGTTCAACCTTAAACATTGTCTAATTGACTTCAAAGTTTGCTGGCTATGCCTTGGTACCGCTAAAGCGGGGGGCATTGCACCATGGTCATCACGACCTAATGCGGGAAGACTTTGCATCTCAACTTAAAGTTTGAGAAGACTTCGAAAAACATTTTTCCATGAACTAAAATTTTAATTGGGGAATAATTGACATAAATCTCCGGTTCTTTGTCGCTTTGTAACTTAAAGTGATTAAATTAATTAACCGGAGAATAAAACCTACACTCTTGACCGTTATTGTTCACTAAAGAATCTGAAGATGATCAATGTCGCTAATGACCTTAAATCAATCACTGAATTCTACAATTTTAAGTGATTAATTGGATAAATACTCATTGCAAGAACTTTTTCATCAACCCAGAAGTGTGAAGCCATCACTTGAAGTCAATCAACGCACAATAATTAACCTAATTTACCAGGAAGTCTGTTTTGACACGAGAATGAACCTCCTTTTGGCACTTCGGAAAAGTCAGGGTAGTCAACTCCGGCGGTGTATCCAGGAATCTCCTATGAAAATGAATTTCAAGTTTACGAGTCACAAACTTATGTTCAACACTAATTTCCATTGATTTTCAATGGACTTGCACAACACTGACGTCATTTCTGCTGTTCATTCTTTTTGTCTAACTTCAATGGTAAATTAACGAGGGCAAAAATAGACTGCACTTGCCAGCTACCAGAAATGTTATCTCACACTTTTGAATGGCTTTCCGATCTGCCGACAAAATTTTCATTGCACAAGGTAATGCTGCCCAAAAATGGTCCATTGAAAAGATCTTTTGTGTGACTGACGTTGCATTATTTTTTTACTTCATAAACTGAAAAATTTGAATTTTTTACATCATCCAATGCACCAGCGTTTGTGGAAGTCGCAAAATCATGATTTTTAATTTACTTACACCGCTTACAAAAACACTTAACAAGTATAATCCTGCAACGGCTTGCAATATGCACACAATTTTTTGCATTTTTGAATTAATTTTTATTTCGTTAAAGTCTAATTTAATTTTTTGATTTCTGATTATTCTTCGGTTCTTGTCACAAGTACGTTTAAAACACAATTGAGTGAGCCACTAGAACTTTAAAACGCGCCTGTTCGTGTAAACATCAAACGATCAAGTAAACTTCGCTTTGGATTGAATCATATATTTATATTTTTCGCGTAAAGCGTGAATCTGCTCATCGCTACACAGCCCCACCTCCGTTTTGGGAGTAAAAAGCTCAATTTTTCTCTTCGCATGGCTTTGTCTGGTGGTACTTCGCAGGAATCTCATGAATTATAATTTAATAATTCAATTTCTTGGCAAACGCAGAACAAGATTTAAACTGGCTTGGACGCAGCTGTGGAAGTGAATTTTGGGGTTAATCAGGCAGTGCTGTCTCAAGAATTTATGATAAACCAGGTTTTTGAGGTTATGTTAAATAAAATGTTGAACTCTTCATAAAGCAACAACCTTCACAAGTCTCAACACTAGTCCACAATTTGACAAAACCGTTGATCAACCTCACAATCAAAAGACAACTAACTATTTGATAACTGATGATGCCACCATAATAGATAACCCGTTTCAAAGATCTGCCGAATATAATTGTCTCTTGGATATTCGAAACATTACTTCGATGTGGTTACGCATGTTCATCTTCAATGATGCAACATAATCCATTTCGGCTTTGTCTTGTGCCACAGCAAAGGTTTTTGTAGAGCAAAGAAAACGAAGAAATTGAGATGGTGTAACTTGAAAAAATGATCGAGATGGCCATCATAAAAAGTTGAACTCTTGCTACGAATTCGTTTTACAAGTTAGTTTTGGCGATGTCTTCAGCGGAAATCATTTCCGAAAAAGTTCAAGTTGTGCGCATCACGGCAAACTTTTGGAGAATTTATTTCTCGTGACACCAAATCATCACCTTTTACTTCTTTCCTTTACTTATCGTCTTTCATCATCTTTCACCATTTTTAATACAAAACTTTTGAATTAAAAAATATGAAAAGTAAAGTGAGTGCTTGAATCACTCGTTTCCTGTTAGGCAAGCTGAGAAAAGTCATTAAATGAATAACAATCTTGCATTTGACTTAAGATTTAACCTTTGTTCCAAGTCACTCATGAAATAAGTTTTATTTATTTTTGTTCTGATGAATGAAACCTTCTTGGACTAATTTTTTTTTGTAAAGTGTTGAGACTGATTCTAAATTTAAACAAGCTTTGATTCAATTTCCATCTTTTTTGCGTAAAATCCAAGATGCTTAGTCTATATGGCGTCCAACACTGATGAAAAGGGCAGATAATTTAGTCATTATGTAAATGTTTAACCCCTTTTCATAAAGCAACAAGCAGAAACAACGAAATCTGAGCGAAATCGCGCTAGAATTTCCATCACAAGTATGAAAATCACGCACAGAATGATCGTGAGAAAAACATTTCAAAGATGGAAATCGTTTGGCCAACACCACTGGAAACATGAAGCTGTTGCAATGTAATTCTAACTCATTCATAATTCTAATGTAGCGCGATATTATTTTCATAAAGCTGTTTCAATTCAATTATCTGCCGCTATGCACCAAAGACGTTGTTTGTTTTTTTCATTGCTAGCATTTGTACTTTCAAAGGCAATTTTGTAGACAACAAGCAAGTTCACTTTTCTCATCATGTTTCTTCACACGGAGATGTCGAAGAAAAACTTTGAAACGCCCGGCTTTGCTGTGCAAATCGTGAAAATGACTTGCGGGCGATTGAAATTGCTTTAAGACCTGCACAAAAGTTTCGCGAACTTAATTGATTGCAGATTTTAGCTAAGTGCAACTACAAAAGACTGGCAAATTGTTTTCTCCAATTTTGTAGTAATTTATTTCATTGATGGCATTTTGTTTACTTACTTTTCAAGAATAGGACAATGTTGCTTCAAAGGTCTTTAAAAAGTTCACTGTTTAGACCGGTCAAACAACACATTAATAGTTCATCAAGCTAATTACAAGCCAATTGATTTAAACCTTCGATTCAATCAAACATTCCACGCTGATGTTCTCATGAGACTAATTGTTGTTTCCCCAGGGCGATCTTCTTTCGATGCGTGTAACTGAATCATCTTCAACGATTTTAGGCTTTAATTCATGTCTTTTCTCGGTATAAGCAATGTCCTTGACTTCATAACTCTAGTCACATGAATTTGTGCATTAAGCGACCATAAAACGATAATAATTTCATTAAAGTTCCATTATGATTTCACAAAATGCCATAAATTTCACGACGACTCGCGTTTTGTGTTCAGCAAGGAAGAAAATCATTCAAAAAAATTCACATGAAACGTCGTGGGTAACTAAAATAGCCAAACAATCATGTTTCATTAAATCAAGCCACTTTGCCGGGGAGAAATAATTTGATTAACAATTCGAACAAACCAAGTGTTTGTCTAACCAGAAATTATCTGAATGCAATACGTGTCTTCAGTGCTGAATTGTTTCCGAGTGTGAAAAACCGTGCCGAATCGAATTCACTTGAGCATCTGTTGCAAGTTCGATTCCCTCGAAGTTCGCCAGCATAAAACAAGCATGAAATTTGTGTGCCATGTTTCTCAATCGCATCAAAATCTTCAATGATCTTCGTTTGATGAGACTAATTACGGGATGGAACAAATGCCATGTTTATATTTACACGCAGCACAGCGACTGCAGGCCAATGATTTTACTATTTGGAAGATGCTTTTACGCAAATGCTTTTTCAATAACGACGATTACTTTGAAATCTTGAGCCCGCATTATGTTGAAAAGTATTTCAAGTTCAAGATGAGACAAAAGATCATTGGTTCGAGATCATCGGTGATCATTCATTGATGAACGCTTGGAAATTTGATGCAATTTTAAAAAGGTTGCGTTGCACAAGAAGCTGGAATAGTAAATCACGCAGTTGATGGGCCAATAAACGTTCTTAATGACGTAATTAACAGAAGGAAACTGCTAACAAGCAGATGCGTAACGCTTGCAATCACTTGTTGTAGATCTCAGGTCTCGCCACCGAGTTAGCACAAAACGATTTCCTATTTTATTACGTTACGAATTATTTTAGTGCTTGTTGACGGCGCCGCAGTGGATGTTTGCTTTGCTGATCTTCTAAACAGCGTCTTTTACACGGTTTCGTGGTTCTGAAACATCATTTGTCGGTGTCAAGAGATTATCTCACGTCTACTGATCTTGCGGCACTCGCGTGTTCATTGTTTTCAGTTCTGATTTATTGTTGTTGTAATTATAAGGTGTCGTGCTGTTTTGAGCGAGAAAATATTGGATTTTAATTGTTGAGGCAATATTGTATCTAGCTTTGTTGAGATTCAATAAAGAAATAAGTTCATAAAGAAGCCTGTCTAACATCGTAAGCAATAACATATCATTCATGTACATCAGTAGCTTGGTGAATCATTTGCTTCAGGTATGAGACTGTATAAACAATTGGTTTTCTGTATAAACAAGAGGTGTTGTTATAACAGTTTACCAAAACAGTGACGTCTAATAGAATTAAGATTTAAACATTAAGAATCTGGTAAAAAAAGGTTTTTGTCATTATCAACAGAATCTCTCCTGCTTACCCAAATCATACTAGTGACCTCTGCAAATGCAGAAAAAAAACTTTCTGAGACATCAACTCTAATTATATTTTTCTTTGTTTTTATTTCTTCTCTGAAGTGCGGGAAAGGAAAAAATAAATTTCCACATGCGGCGCTTGCACCACTTCCATCTCGCAAAACAATGAGTGTTAAATTGAACAATAATAGTCTAGTTTAGTGTTTAAAAGATCATCTAAAGTGCATCAGCTTTGAATAAAAAGCGATTTCGGTGATTTCCAGATCTTTTTTGGAGGCTTTGCGTCGATTCAATTGCTGGAAGCTGGTTTTCTAGTGACGGCATCTCAATGATCGGATCGAGAACCGAGACTTTGATTTTCTGCGGACGACTTGCGCTTGCACTGATGGGCTCTAGGGACGACGCAACTATGCTTGCATCATGGCCGTTTTGGTTGAACGTACTTGGAATAAGTTCTGCTTGGAATTCATTAGATTCTTCCGTTTCCGTCTCAATCTTCTCGAATTTTTCCTCAATCGAATTGTTTTCGACCATTTCTGACTCTTCATTCACAATTTCAAGCGTTTGATGGACGGGAATGTTGAGTTTCTTGATATTCTCTGACATAATAATTTGCATAGTTTCATCGGAGTCCACGTCATCGATTTCCATGCCAGTTATTTCAGTTGAGTTCTTCACGTTTTGGTTGATGTTGGACTCGGCGGTGATGTTTCCGTTGAATGCGCGGTTGGAATTTTCGAAATATTCTTCAGAATTTTCACAGTGGAAACTGTAAGTCTCGTTCCAGACACAAACCAAAGCCCTTTGGTCGAAAGCAGTTTCTTGTGGACAGATGAAGGAATAAACTGTGTTGGAACCTTTTATGCAGCGGTGAAAAATCTAAAATATTAGAATTCAAATTAGGAAATTTAAATTCAAATCAGACTAAAACTATTCACTTGACAATCATTGTCGACATCAGCATAGAAGCCAGGTTTCTTGTCTTCGCAGCTAAATTTTGTGTCAATTATGTTGGATCGAATCGAACGATAGTCTGTTGGTAGTCGCACTTCCAACTCATTTGGTTCTTTGTCGTTGTTTTTACCCGAATCTCCCTAAAAAAAAGATGAAAATTTAGTGTACGAGCTAAAATCGTTTATTCGACAAAGCTTTGATTGATAACTCCAACAAAAGCTTTTATTTTGTCTTTTGTTCCATTCACTAAGTGATTCGCGTGTCAATTGATTCTAATTTGCCTTATTTGTACGATTTCAAGTTCAAGCAAATGTTTTTACTGTTTTCAGTTGCAATAAACATCGAACTAACTTTAAGTTCATTGACTCAATGCAAATAACGTTCCAGATTCTTTGTGCTGCACTTTTCACTCGTTTTGCATTCATTGTGCATTGAACTTGCATTCCGTTAAATTATGACAAAATCATGACGAGTGGCGTTCACCTAAATCGAATTGAATTTCTTTTCGTCTTCTTTTGGATTCTTTTCTCATTGCACCACGTTCTGTCTTCGGTTAAGCAATGTTCTATTTTAAATAAATTTTCACTTCCTTTTTCCGGTGTTCTTTTACCTTTTCACCATCCACCGACATTTCCGTGCTGTCAACAGCTAGTTTTGTGACTTCATCGTCGGCTTTCAAGGTTGTTATTCCCATTGACAGGAGAAAAATTACATGAACACACTTCATTTCTTATCTAAACTTTTGCAAGTTTAACGCAACTTATTTTTTAAGTAATTATTTTCTAATTTCTGGCACTGCACAACTTCACTCCCAAAATAATCACACGAAGTTTGGCACGGTAATGAGAGTTGTCAACCGTTTACTTTTATTTATATATTGTCGCGGTTTATGCGCTGGCCAATTGTAAGTTCCATTCTTCTTCTTGTTCTTCCTTTGGTTGCGTAATGAATTTTTAATTGAAAGCCAGAACGATTTTTTCTGGTGTTTTATTTTGTTTCGTGGTGGACTTGTCTGCGATCTAATAATAGTCGAATGTGCTTCGCAACTTTACTTCTGGCTTGGTGATGATTTCGTTTTGCATTTTAATGGACAAATCGCTGTTTAATTTACATGCTTCCAACTTCGTGTTTACAGTTTTTTCTCTATTGGTCTTCGGTTCCCGCAATTTTAAAATTCGTTGTGACTGATCGGTTGTTAGATCTAGAGCAAATAGTGAACTTTCGGGAATATTTCATTTGATTTATAAGGGAATGCGAACGTACACCTACAAAGTTGCAATTCTATCACGTGATTGGTCCATAAAAGCTGCTTCTTTCTTGCCTTCTTTGACAATTCATTCAATAAATTTGATTTTGCAGAGTTTAAGCACGTTTCTACTACTTTTTTTTCCTGAAAAAACTTTGGTTGAACCCGTTTACATAAGAAACGAGTTGAAGTTAATGGAAATAACTGTTCAGAATTTGTAAAAGTTGCGATGCTATTCAGGGTTAATGTTGCCGTGGTTAAGGTGGATATTGAAACGCGAAAGAATTTTGTATAAATTAATTTAAAAAGTCAAATGCTCATGATTTTGCTACAAATTGCTCAAAATTAAAATTCAAACAAATTTGTTATCAAAATCAAATCTCCGGCTTTTTATGGCCTTTCACACTGACGGTTAAAGCAAAACAAGACAAAAATTAATAATTCAATCAGCTGTTTGCGAACAGCGCGCTTTCTAATAACCGGTATACGTTGATTTCGAGTGAAAGAAGCAAATTTCGGCTGATCAGATTCCCTGAAACGTTGACCAACGATTTAGTTTTGTAGTAAAAATTGAGTTGTTGATGTAAGCAGATCGTGTAAAAATGAAGAATTGGACAGTTTTGCTGAGTGTGCTGCTTTCCTGTTTACCTTTTGTGCTAGTGCAGTACATCAGCTTGGATATTCCACAACATCACATCTCAGCATCGGGACAGCAAACCCACACGACGTTCATCACAAAGAAATACTTCTTTGTGATGTTTTTCAAGGCAAGTACGGTACTTGAACCAGGAAAGTTTACATCTTTTGTCATTTACAGGCGAACTTTTTCCGCGCCCATCAATACTGTCAGTACAACAACTTACAACTCATGACAATTGACTCGAAAGAAGAAGAAAGTGCATTTTTGAACTTGATCAACAGCAAAGGTGAAAACTTTTTTGATTGAGACTTTTTAAATCACAAAAATATTCATTTTAGATTTCGAACATAAAACCACGAAACATTTTTGGACAAGCGGAACGGATCTCGCTGAAGAAGGGAAATTTTTCTACCTCTCAAATGGGAAAGCAGTTGATCAGCTTAACTGGTCGCAAGATGAACCAAATAACGCTAAAAAAGCCGATAGCAACGAGACTGAAAACTGCATAGCGTACACGATGACTGAGAACCTGAAATTTTATAGACTTTTCGACAAATTCTGCAGTTCTAAGTACTACTTCGTGTGTCAAGGAGTGTCGACAAGGCATTTACCACCAAAATATCGCGACCTATGAACAAAATCTTCAAAGACAATGTACATTTTCTTTCAAAGCTGTGTTTCATTTATTTCTGCAAAGACAATATCTACACACAGGAAATGCTTTGATTTGTCGATATGTACAACTCTTTAAATGCTATTCAATAAATAAATTAACGATTCAATAAATAGTTGTGGCAGTTGTCCTCTTAACATCTAATGGAGAGCTTTGACTCATGAAAATCCGAGAATTACTTCTGTTGTGGGTACTGCTGCTGTGCTCCGTAAGCCAAGCGGTGGGCGAAATTTTCTTGTGGGTATTCCTGGACCTGTGGTGACTGTCGTTTCCATGATGAACCACCCCAGTCTTCATGCTCGTTATCGTAATGATGCTTAATAAAGAAATTAAAATGATATGAGAAACTCTTCATGAAGACGCGTTCTTCACACAATGAAAGCATAGAAAGACTTTGAAGTCATAATCACCTGATGCTGCGCATGTTCAATGTACACCACCTTTAGATAATTTTAATTTTTAGGTTGATTTAGCGACGAAAATATTCAAAAGAGTGAAATGAGGTTAGTAACAGGAACCATGTTTACAATGGATGAGTGTTGATATATAATAGAAGTGCATGCATGAGACTTACCTTTGAGTGCGATTTCTTAATGTCGATCCAGAATCGAGCTAAGTTGATGAGAAGGCCAGCGAGGGCAATGGCGAAGAACTTAAGTTGCAAGTGGAATGACAAGACCTTAAGCAAAAGTTCGATCTTTGACTTGACAATGGCACCAAGGAAGAACATCTTCATCAAAGCTTTCTTTGTCTTCTTCTTCTTCTTTCCCTTTCCTGTGGGTGGCGGTTGGAAAATATGTTATCATTGAAATCATCAAAATGAAACGCGTGGAGTGATTAATTTGATGAATTTTGTGTTTCATGAATTTTAATTGAATTATTAATGCATAAATGAATGAATGTAGATGGTTGAGTTAGTTTTGACAACAACTTAAACACTGTAGAAAGCTTTTTACATATTAATTACAAACGATTAAGTGCATCAAGCTTCTCTAGTACTACAAACAAACTGTCGATCTTGTTGATCTTGAAAGCTTAGATTGGTCAAAAGCTTTTTGGTCTTGAAAGCTTTATGAAAGTTTTATCTAAACTCACTCTCTTTAAATTTCTCTGCATTAGTTTTTCTTCATGTCTTCCTAGTTTTCACTTTTAAACAAATAAATATGCAGAAGATTCAAAAAAAGCTGTCACCAGTTTCATGATGCAGAAACGCAAGCAAGTCAGTTCGACAATCAATTAAATAAGTAAGCGGCACACGTAGCCATTTATAATCGGCAATTAACACACTTTGTGTAAGGTAGAAGACACTCTTTAGTTACCATTTTAGATTTAACTGATTCCGTTGGAGATCTTTCGCTGCAACAAGTGTATCAAAATGTTTTTTCAAGAGTGTTCTTTGCTTTTTGGTGCAATGTTAAAATCAAAACATAAATTTACCACCAATTCCATTACCACCAAATCCACCAATGACGTCGTCTTGTTTTCCTTGTCCAACCTTGGATGCCACCTTGGCTTTACGATCTGACAAATTACCTTCGACTTTGGCAAACTCATCGATAATCGAATAGTCTTCATCATTGAAATCGTTGACATCTTTCGATTGCCCCTTGATGGCCCGAATTTCTCTGCCTTGGCTGAAACGGTGCCACAATGTAAAAATTGATCATGTGGCGTTAGCAATCTGCACTTACACGTCAGTTCCACCTGTCATCATATTGGCGATGGCACTGACTGTTTTGTCAACAGCCCCGATAACTTCAGAAGGCATTTGGTTCTTCTCGTCGTCGTTAAGACCACGCGTTGTTTCTTTCTTCACCATCTCTTCATCCGCTTCAACTGCAAAAAACAACCGATTTGGAATTCAGTTAATCTCGCAGTCACTTTCTTCTGATCGCTAAGCAATCCCA
This sequence comes from Belgica antarctica, assembly GCA_000775305.1. Classification (NCBI taxonomy): domain Eukaryota; kingdom Metazoa; phylum Arthropoda; class Insecta; order Diptera; family Chironomidae; genus Belgica; species Belgica antarctica. The sequence goes on along the minus strand of JPYR01000062.1, from coordinate 99,592 downwards.
CTCGCCGCGCAGTTTTCTCAATATGGAAATTTTCGTGTTTTTGCGAAGAATCCAAACGAACCTATTTTTGTTTTCATCTGAAGCTAGTGCGTTAACCCAAAAACACAGTTTAGGATGAAAATTATAAAAAATTTGATCGCAACAATATGGAATTAAATTATCAAAACTTTTCAATTCGCCGCGACAGTCTTTAACACTCGTCTCTCTTCTGACTGCAGAAATTGAGTGATTATCAACGAAGTAATCGAATTTGACAAATTAAATGATTTTGTTAACACGATTATCTGCACTTACAAGTGATGATTATCAAGAGACAGCTTTCTACGATACAAACGAGGTGTCTTGATCGAATTGTTGTTTGACTTGAAGCCAAGCACGCGAGATCATGGCCAGTGGATTTTCATGCTTCAGAAAATTCGGCGGCGCGTGTAATTGAACCGCGACGGCACTAAAACTGCTTGAATTTCACAGTGATGATCTTGAACCTTTAGGAAATCAAAAAAGTGATTTCTAACTAATTAAACACTTTTCCTAAAACCTGATGAACTTGATAAAAAGTTTTATCAGGTGGTTTTCTCTTTTGTTGTTAATTAAAGATATGATATCTCGGCGAATATGCGCAAAAAACCCATAAACGGACTAATCGAGACTGAAAAGTTGATTAAACGCACGATTAAACGCAGTGTACGCACGCTGTAATTAGCATCAGACTGGTAATCTGTGGCTGGAATCTGGTAACACAATTGCTTTATTTCTTGGATCACTTTTCCAACTGAAGCTGAGTGAATTTCTTTGAAATCGTTTAAGTCTAGTTTGCAATCCCAAAAATCAGGCAAATTTCCAGCAACCTTGAAACTTTTTCTAAAAACTTTTCATGTGAAGTTCAATGTAGTGTTACATGCAGATGACTTTCTAAGTTTGGATTTATTTTTAAAAAGTGAAAAGAATAATAAGAAGAAGCCATGAATCGTGTGAGCTTTGCAGCAGAGGTTGAATTTTAGACTTTTTTTAAACTCTAAAGCTAAAGTCTAAAGTTGAAGTTTTTCAAAACCACAAACTCTAAAGCTAAAGCTGGTCCTTAAAAAAGTCTAAAGCTAAGCTAAAGCTATAGCTGGAAAACGCCAAAAAAATACCTAAAGTCTAAAGCTAAAGTTGACTTTCGAAATTAACCTCTGCTTTGCAGTCTCCCTTTTCACTTAATTACGCTACGATTTATTTATATTTGTTCACAATATTCATCATTATTGACAATCAATCGTTGAGAAGTTCCCACAAATTCTATTCAAAACGATTACGACACCGGCATAATTTAGTGCAAATGAATTTTCTTTTCTTTGGCTCGGCTTTAGAATCTTCTCAGCAAATTAATAAAACTATCTGCTGATTTCCAACCGCTTAGCTTTTTGGCAATTAGAAATTTTAACAAGTTTTAACAGTTTGTAGACCACAAGTCTCGTCAATCATATTTTCCCAACTATTTGCCCCATTTTCTGTTTCTAGAGGTTACCAATGTATCGTCGTATCCCGCTTCGTTCATCTCGAGTTTCCAGAATTGATAATAGTCCGATTAAAACCTCTAGCAAAACAAGAATTTCCGCATTTCTCACGACTGTCCCATTTAAAACTTGATAGAATTGTTCTATATTCCATCAAAGACCGCTACTAACTGCTTTTCTGCACCGAAAGGTCATTTTTGCGTTCAATTCTAGAGCAGAATCGGAATCTTACGTAAGTAAGTGGACGGTGCGTAATTTTCTTGATGCTAGCAGCGATTGTGAAAGTCGCGTAAAAAATTCACGCTAAAAACTACGTTCCGTCGTTCATCTAAGCCGTTTAAAAATAACTTCTGAGTTTTGTCACTTGCTCGCGGATGCATTGACGGTATCAAACGACGCAGACGATTTAAAAGCTGACAATCAGCATATCTGAAGAATAAATGCACTTGGCCAAGTTGCAAGAATTATCGTCGTGGAAAAGTAGAAAATCCACAATCGTGATGAAATTTTCCCTTGCAAAGATGGTTTCACCACAGGCATCGATATGCCTGGAGTTCAGATTATCAATCGCACATAAATTCACACATAAATAACACATTCGCAACATTAAAGTGAAGAGTGGATCGTGGAAAAAATTGTCATTTGGCTTCTCCGTGTCGATAGCGCTTATAAGAAGCTTGAACAGCAAAAGTTTCTCTTCTTCACGAAGTTTTTTGATAAAGTTTCGGTGCTCAGACTTGCATATCTTATTTGCCATTTTTTCTAATATTGGGTCAGGAATGCTGCATCAACATCATGCTTAAATCGAATTAGAAACGAACTTTGGCTAACAAAACACGCTGGCAAAAGAGAAAGACGTGTTCTTGGATGAGTTTCCACCAACCTTTCCTTTTTTTGAGTCGTTAAAAGTAAAATTTCTCTTGATGATGTAGCTTTTTAACAATGCCCGGTGCTTTATGAGCGATGGATAAAGTGAAATTTTCCTTAGTTTTCATGCTTTTCATCTTGTAACGATGCTAGCCTACACCCGACGAAGCCACGTTTCACCGCTAAAGGCAATTACGATGATGAACGGTTAATTGAAGCTCCAAGTTTTCCATAAATATACAAAAAAACGACGTTCTGTTCTGTTTTCCCATCCCAGCAAGTGCGTATCTGACCATATCGCTTGAAGTTGCGATGTATCACGATGAAAATTATTCCTTCGCAAACTTTCTCGGAATTCTTGATGTCAATCCAGTATCGCACACGACTTTTTACGTGTGATTATTACTTACCCATCAGCTCGTGACGTTTGTCGTCGAGTGTTACATCCCAGTGGTTCAGCATACGCCCGGCTTGTTCTTTGATGCACTGCCATGGCTTTGGCGCGATGTAGCAGAGCGCTGTTTCGACTAGCGATGGGCCTGTAAAGAAAACATCGTTAAAAATGATCGATGGCAGTTAGATTAAGCTCTTAAAAAGTGAAATCATTATTGTTGCCAAACAAACGTTTGGCAATCATTTGAAGAAATTGATCTCCCGACACACATTGAGATGGTACGCAATTTGTGGCCAGTCAGTTCTCGAGTCAAATCTAGTGAATTATGTATCTAAAGAATTGTTTCCGCATGACAAACCAGACAAGGTTAAGAGTTAAGAGACTCTTCTTCAAAACTACTTTCTAAACAATCGCCTAAATACCAAACATAATTTCATGAGCCCAATAAAAAGGCGAAAATAAAAGATTCATTATTCTCAGAGAATCTCAATTTCACTTGACTTCGGGTGGAGATGGGCAGTCATTGCATATCAATTGAGGGGCAGCAATTTCTAACGACATCAATTTGCGGGACAGTCGCATTGCGCGTACGTGACGAACGTTTAAATTCAAAAGAAATTTGAAAACACACGCGAACTATTAAAAATTGATTTCGATTGAGGCCTTGGCGATCTTTTTTGTTCCGCGACATTTAAGGTCGGTGACTCCCCAAAAAATGAAGATCACAAAAAATTTCTCTCATTTGCTTATTTTTTCGTCGGGACGATGATTCAGAGGATCATCGAAAGTCGTTTCATTTTATTTTTTCTGTTTGTAAAACAGCGCAAAACTTCAACAGCTTTAATGCGGTTAAAATTACATCCAGAATCAAAACAGATGAAGAAGTCGTGACGCGACGATTGTTTTTGCAATTAAGTGAAGATTCAACACGACTCAACTTTACTTTCATTGAACCTAACTACAGTTCACCAAAGTGTGCACAATCACGATGGCATTGAGGTAGGAAAAACACTCTCATTAAATTGGAAAGGATCAAGTTGCGAAAAAAGTTGAGATTGAAGTAGGTCAGTGATTTGAAACTTTGGTAATTGTTGACTGTTTCAAAGATTAATTTGAGAAATAGTTTATTTAACTTCTTGATTGACGTTCTTGAAGTTTAAGTCTCTTCATGAATCAACGATTCATAAGTCTGAGAAATATGGTTCAAATTGCAAGAATGTTCAGTAGAAGTTTTCTCAAGGATTTTATATTTTAATAATATTTACCTTTTTCACTTGGCTTTTCGTCTTCTGCATGCACACAAACCGCTGCCAAAAGTAGTACAAACGCAAACTTCCACATGTTTATTCCTGGGGGTGGGCGAGATTTCACTTCCTTATTAGTTTATTAGTTCACAATGAAAACCACAATAACGCACAACTAATGCAAATGATGATTTCCACTAATTTCACAATTATTTGGTTTACAACTTTTTTGAAGTAACTCTTCCACAAAACTTCTTAGAACCTGCTGGAGATGCTTTGCGTTCAAGATCAAGGTGAATACTGTAATTGTCTTGCAATGCGTTGTGTTTATTATATATGAGTGAGAAAAGATATAGAAACGCGAAAACATACGACGAAGAACTGTTACTCTTTCTCTCTGGTTTGATATCAGTTGTGCAAGAGTGGCTTTAGTGGCTTTAAACGGAGAAAAGCTTTCTTTCGTGAAATTTAAACTCGCATCTTAAATGGCAAGCTTTTGAGAGTTTTCAAAGCTTTATGAAATGGAGTATGAACTTGAAAAGCACATTTGAAGATCAATTCCAAATGCGGATATGCAATATAAATAAATGAGTAAATTAAACTTGTAAAGAAGCACCTGCTTACTTTTGTTGCAAAGCGAATCAAAACCACAAGTTCTACTTTATGGTTAGAGTTGTTTGAGATTACCGTCTGTGAATTATTCGATGCGACTTTTATCAGCTGCACTGTTTAGAAATAAACATTTTGCAAAGCAAATGCGATGGAAGCTCTTTAAACCTTCAAAGCCCTAGTTGCAAGATGGCTAGAAACCGTCAATAAATGTCAAGCCATA
>JPYR01000062.1:61223-83972 GCA_000775305.1 Belgica antarctica | reverse complement strand
GAGAAATATTGTTTTGCTACACTGAACTAAATTATGAGTTGTTGTTGAAGTTTTTCAAAAAAAATTTCTCACGCAAGTTGGGCTATCACGAAAACATTCGTGGTGAAAAATTGAGAAATTAAGCTAATTGACGATCAGTTTAGTTGAAACTTTGCCAGGCATTTTGTTTAAAACACTTTTTATTAGCAAATTAACAGAGCTTTTAAGACCAATTTGCACTAAATCTTAAGCTTTTAATTGCTTTAGCAAGTTTGAAGCTAGAAGACATCACCATCGCATGCCCCCAGTCTCAAATTTTCTTAGTGATCTCACTGTTGTGTTCAAGCAAATTATGCTTTTTTATAAACGGCCTATCAAGTCCTTGTATGGTGTTGGTTTTTCTCCGTCAACATCATATTGTTTGACTAATCTTTACTGTCCACAATCATTCCATTATCGAATTTGAATTTCACAAACGTGCGACGATGTTGATCGGGGCATGACAAAACTTTGGCACAAAGAAATCGGCTCGTGATCAGGTTATCGGGGCAGTTTCTATTCTGGTTTTGCCGAAGCGATCAGTTTTGGGAAGTTTCTCGCCCGAAGCAAGAACCAGCCGAGAAGAACGCAGGAATTATTTCGTTCCTTGCGAAGTGTCAGGTTTGGTTTTATTTATGGATCAAACGATAATTACAGATATGTGGACTTTCGGATAGAACTTCTATACAAACATCCAATTAATGCACACCCTGTTGAAAACAATTTTTTTTCTTCGCTTGTTTGGCCCTCTCATGTCTTTTATGCTTCGATACAGGAAACCTTGAAATGGCTGGTGCATATATGAAACGCTTTTGAAAAGCAACAGCGCAAAAAATACGACTCAGATTTAGAGAAATCTAAGAAGAATGCTTCAGAATGCCGAGGCGAACCTTTGCTTAGTTTTCAATTCTTCTCTATTGCATTTCTGATCTTTTTTCGCCTTCTCGAAACGAGGGTCTTGCCGTTGATGCTGTGATCGCCAAAAATGAGTTTTTAAGCCGTTCATCTTCAAGGCTTGGTGTTCTTTTAATTTCTTCGTTTAATATTTATGCTTTGTGTCTGTGAAACGCAGTTGCATACGATTTGGCAGAAAAAGGCAGATTAATTAACCATCATCGAGCCGACACAAAGTGAATTCCTTTCAGCGCTGTTCGTGCACAAATTGTCTTGCTGCGGGAATAAAACTCGATATAAATTACGTCGCTGTGTGTTGTGTCTACTTTAAACATATTTTTATCTCAGCTCGACGGAATACTCTCTGCAAAGAATTTCTTAGCTTAAGATTTCTACGTTTCATAAAGGAATATTTGGAGAATATCGGCACAGAGATGGAAACTGTTAAATACATATGAAGAAACAGACAACGTTTCGATGCATTTCTTTGCCATGAACTTATTGCCAAAAGAAGCCAGAAAAATATATATAAATTATCGATATTTATGACTGCAGATTTAGCCAGGTATGGCTCGGGATTGACTCTGTCTGGCCGATTCAAATTTGATGCAGTTTAAAGTCACACAACTCGAGTGAACTTGAATCACAAGATAAAATCACCGAAATTGAAGTCAACAACATGACCCAAGCAAACCCTGAACAAGACACTGTTCAAATTGAAATAAATTCCGCAGACCCCGGGGTTATACATTAATCCATGTGTGAATAACTTTTTTCTCGTTTTAAATCTTGTCTCCACCAGTAAGTTTGTTGCATTAAAAGTCGCACTACAGCACAACTTGGGACCAAGGCGTTAGAAAGAAGTTCCGACATGGTTTCAATGACCAAACCCGACTAGCATAATAGCTTCGTTGAAATTAAATTTCAATGTTAGACGGCGTGAAGAGAAACAATGAACGGAATAAACTTCAGCAAAAAACGTGCAGCGAGTAAGAAAAGAACTTGAATAAAATCCCACAATGGCTGAAATCAAGGCTTTCAAATGACGTCACTGTCTGATTGAAGAATTGACTGTCTTGCTTGTTTTGACGAGAAAGATTCTGCTTGTCATGAACAACAGCAGGTAGCCCAGGAATTCATTCTTCACGTCAAACGCCAGAATTCAAAGACTAAACGAGTTTTCATCATTTTCCTGTAATAAAGCGTGGATTCTTGATGCAATTAAACAATTTATTCAGATGCATCGTTTGGATTACCAAAATCGCCGAAAAAGATCGCACGGATTCGTTGCCACACAGACCACGATGAATTAGAAAGGAACCAACAAGCCAAACAGCATACACACGTTGGAGCTCAATGTGACTTTAAATCTCGATCTTTTTTCATATTCATTATAATTTTAGACATTTCTTGTATTATACTTCCACATACAGCCGACTTTTTTGCAACAGCGTGAAGAAAAAAAGATTAACTGCAGGAAAAAAGCGCAGACGACGATCTTTCACAGTCAGATTTTATTTTCGGTGTGTATGCAATCTATTGAAAGATATTTATACGGTTAAAACGAAGCCTTTTGCAAAGAATGTATGGTCAAGGTTTCTTAATTTTTATTTATCTGTTTTTGTTGTTTGAAATTGAAATTGATGTTAAGAGAATCAAAACTCGAGAATGAAGAATCACATTTCACCTCCGATGTTTTCATCATCTCGCTTTCAGAACGGAAATTACAGACAAGCAGAGCGATACAATGCCTTTACATGGAAATCCAAACGAAACTCGCTATAAAACGGAAATACCTGAAGATGGCACCTTGAAAATATGTTTCTCGCGGTTGCTGGCGATGATGTTCACCGCTCAAACATGTTTAAATGGTTTAATTAAAAAAGGGGTTTTCTGCGGTTAGTTCCAGCAAATGGTCATCGAAGACATGGTTTGATGCGAAGCAATAAAAACAACAAATAAACATACTAAAAGGGTACTTTTGGTTTCGTCTTTGGATGGTCATAAAAACAGAAGGAATTTGAAGAGATAAAATACATTTAGTGCTAAAGGAAAATTGTGGCTTTACGACACTATGAATGATTGAAATTAGGCTTTAGGTTCTAGGCTGATTTTAGGTTTTATTAGAAAGAATCTGTTTTTGCATCAGAAGAAAGTCAACTCAGTTTGTAAGACAAAAGCGATTTGAATAAAAGCCGTTGCGTCACTAAAGTTTGCTTGATTGATTGACTAGCTTTTATTACGTTCAAGTTCTTTTTACTCATGGGCTTTGTTCATTTATTTTTTTATTTCTTCTTATTTTCCGTTTTGATCAGTTTCATTTTCTGATAAACGGCAGACCTATTGATAAAGCACACCATTTTTTTTGAGAACCACACAACTTAGAGACTTGTTTTTTTTACTAAAAGAAGCTCAAATGTCTTGAGTGTCTTCCAGTAAAAACCTGATCTCTAGGTTGTGTGGTTTTCAAAAAAAAAGTGGTTGTGCTTTATCAGTAAGGCTGCCATTGATCAGTAACTCAACCTATTGCTTTGTTGCTGAAACTATTGAAACTTTTAACGTTTTCATACAAATCCACTGCATTTGTTTCTATCATTTCCAATACTAGCTAGTAGACAATGCTTTTAGCGCTTGTTAAAAAAATTAATAACTTCTTCAATTTCAATGCAATCAATAGCAATCAATAAATAACAGTTCAACTACCGACAATCAAAGCATCTGTTTGAAATACAATTTAAATTTTCCACTGTTCACTAACTTTTTTCAAATCAATTTAACGTTTCTTAGAAATTCATCCAACACACATATGCACGATTGTTTTTCCAAGCCACATTTGCACAATCCAAGACCGTAGTTTTTCATCGGAAACCAAGTATTGTACAAGGACCATCGCAGTGAATCCCCCTCAACTCGCAGTTTGTTATTCTTCTGTCGGAAACGAGTGAATTAAGGATTTAGAAAATAAATCAATTTCTACCCAAACGCGGACAATCAGTGAACAATTTATCCATTTGTCGAGTGTGAACATCGCCTGCATCGCAATAAACACAGCCACAAGCGCGTGAAGTGCGCACGATGAAATTCCGACCTAACTCGCTGTTAAAATTCTCTGAATAAGTGAAAAGCGAAGAGAGAAGATTTCGGTTTTTTAAGCTAATCTTGAAGTTTTGATAATCTTGTGCACTACCGGGGATCACAATCACACAGGTAGCATAGAAGTCGATAGTTAAGCGTAAATGTCACGTTGTCAACGCCAACAGAAGCGAAAATCTCGAAGCAATTCTCGAGTCTCGGAGAGTTTGCGCAGAGGGCAAAAAAGTTTCCTTTGTATTTTCCAACGAAGCAAATGATTTTCTTCAGTTTTCATCCAACCGAGCTCGATTGACGTTTGAAAATCGCGGTGGTGATTTTTTTCCTTTTCTTTTCTTTTTCGTATCATATACAACACAATTAAGAAAAGAAAAATCGAGAGAGCGAAGAACAGCAGCGAAAATATAAATTTAGAAACATTGAAATCGTGAAAAAACAGAATTACGAGTAACAACAAAAAGGAAATCAGATTTGCGAAGAAAAAGAAGAAGAAGGGAGAGCAGCGATGTGATGCAAAGGGAAGAAGAAAGATTTGAATCAATGTAAGAAAGTTGAAAACAAAGGAATTTCCTAAACGGCGACGATAAAAAGTGTGAAAAGACGACGGCGAAGATAATGAATTGGAAGTGGAAAAGTTTAAAGGGTTTCCGAGAGTGGCTGCCAGTGCGAGTGTGTGTGAAAGTGCGGAAAGAATTATGCTTAAGCGGAGAGAAAATCTGATTGTCGAGTTTTATTCGCATTTTATTGAGCGTCAAAAGGATACGGAGACTGTTCAAGGCTCTCGCATCACTAACACAATTGTTGTGGGCCTTTTATTATGCAAATTTGAAGCATTAAACAGAGGACGATTTGTCCAGTGTCCTTGGACAGCAGGAAGACCGACTCAACCCCATATCGTTCAAGAAATAATTTTCGCACAAACGAGGTTCCGAAATGGTCCCAAAATGCACAAACGAAGTTCTTCTTTTTGCATTGCTGCTGCTGTTGGTGGCAATCAGAGCCGCTTATTCAGCCGAAAAAATTACTCCGTGGCACAGAAAAGCGAACGTAGACTTGCTTTGCTTCTACGATAGTAACAGTAACCTTCAAAAGCAGTGATTCCGCTGTTTTTCTTGCACGGGGAGGGAAATTAAGCGACCCCGTCAATGTGTTATTATGTATACACGATTCCTTTTCTTTCTTTTGCGTTCATTAAATCGATTTTTTTCGTGTGAATAATGGAGACGGAATCATGCAATATTTACTCGGGTAGTAGACGACGCGTAAACCTAAAAGAATTTCGTGAAGGAAAGGCTCGGGGAAGTTCGAGGACGTCATGAAATGGAATTTCACGGCTGTCTTGCGAAGTAACGATGGGAGTTTACAAAGAATTTTCAAAGAATTTTTAGAAAACTCGATAAATTTGTAAGCAAAGTCAAGTTCAAGAGCCTTCATTTGCTTCCCTCGAACTTTTCCTTGACATCACTCCGACACAGCCACTGAGGTTCTCGCCTAGGCGAGAGATGCGAAAAATGTTTTAATGAAAAGCTTGAAAGAAAATCAATACACGTTGATTCATCGTTTCCCTTAAATGCCGAGCTCTTGAACGCTCTTGGTGCGAGGTCGGTGATTAGCGATACTGATTGGGCGCGCACAGACATTCGAGCACTTCACCTCACTAGCCCACAAACTGAGGGTTTTCCCCGAAACTCGCTCCGGTTTACCGAGAAAGCGATTTCTATCAAACATGTACAAAAAAGCGGTCGGCGATGTCATGAAAATGCTTTCTCGGAAGGAAAGAAAATTGTTTATTTAAGCAAAGAACAAAAACAAAAAGCCAGAAAGGTAGAAGCGAACTTTTCAATTGATGCTTTCTTCTTCATCTTTATTACCGAAAACATAACAATCCATTTAAGGATAATGCCGAGAACGATCCGAGACATATTTACTGGCTTGCTCATGGACCCGAGACCGAATACGAAAATCCTCTTCCCTTGCGCTCGACTGTGTCCCACATGACCCAAATGTGAGCGTTTATTGATTTTCTGTATGCTCTCGCATGAGCTCGCCTTTTACCCCACTGAAAATTATCTGTAGCATCGTTATCGAACATAAACTGTTATATCTGGGATCAGGGAGTACGTGAACACTCACCAATCCATGTTTATGCTTTCCTGATGGTTCACACTTTCCACTGTTCGCAAAGTGCTTTTGACTTAATAGCTTCGTCTAAAATTTATTCAAATGGTTTGATTAAAAGCACTGAAGTTTCTTTTTTATTGAAGGGTAGTTTGCGGTTAGGTCACGTTGACTTGTTGTTGTTGTATTGACCTAGAAATCGTTGAGCGAGCTTCAAGTTGTCAAGTTGTAAGCAGCTTAAAATGACTTCAAGTGAAGCCGTTTGTAACAATTGTTAAAATAAATGTTAATTTTGAGGTTAGAACAACCAAAAATTTCAATTCTAGCTACTTTTTAAATTCAATCAATTTTTCTGACCACTAAACTACATCAAAGCCGTCAAGTGACTCAACCACCCAACAATCCCCTTCAGTTTAATTACGTGAACTGATTTGTGCGATAAAACTTTCCTGAAAGCTTTCAATGATGTTTTTTTACTTTCACAAATTGACCTTTGAGAAATGCTAGAAAGGAAATAAAAGCGGCGATTTATGGCAGTTCGAAGTTGAAAAGAAAAATTGGTGAAAGGACCTCGATAAAGCACCGAAATGAATCCGCGCACATTGATAACGAACGAAGCATAACCTTTCCCGATGTCGTTAAAAAGTTGCGTGACTAGTGTCAATATTGAACTTTGCTCGCTCTCCACACAATGGAATCATTAAGAATTTATTTGTCTCCAGAGTAAAGCGTGGTCGTTAAAGATAACGCAAACAAAATTGATTAGATCATATCTAGCGAATGTCTCCGCGGGTGAACGTAATAATCTATCAGCAGGTGAAGACTTAATGTCTGAGACAACCGATATCCTGCGGTGGCTCCCAACGTCATTAAATCTGCTTGTCAACATCTGCAAAACTTTCTATTTTCGGCCAAAAACCAGCAAATTCATTTGCCTAATAGATTTAAAATCAACACTGCCCCTGTGCAGCGGATAGTCCGCCTCGGGCTGTGACATTGACAATACGGGGGGTGGCAACAATAAAGCCATTAGTCGCTGCTTCTTATTGTCTCTTGGATTTCTGACGTCAACGGTACTGGAAAACTATTTCACCCTCTGAAAGAAATTTGTTTTGTAAACAAGCAAACCGACGAAAATATGACATGGAGATAAACATTAAACAAATTTCGTTCTTGCCTTGTCAAAACCGAACATGAAGAGTCACGCGGCCCCATCATCCTTCCGAAAAAATAATAATTCAGCTCTAGCAAACTCCCAGTGCGTTTAGTTTCGCTGGATTTTCTTTCTTTCGTTCGTCATGAAACCCAAAAATTATTTTCTAACATCCTCCGTTCCATCATCGTTAAAAGCGAATAAATTCTCGAGAGTGAAACGATACAAGTTGATAATGCTTCAAGGCAAATGGGAAATAAAGAATCATTTTTCTACAATTTTTCATTTTTTTGGTCATAGGAAAGGGGGAAGAAAAATGGATGAATCTGGCGACTTGAGAATGAATGTAAACAGTTCAATGTGTATCAGTTTCGAGCAGGGTCTGGGGTGGTTTTTGGGTTAGGGAAAGGTTTGAAGTTGATAAAAGATTTCAATTTTGATAAGATTTATGAATAAAATCGTGACAAACCCGACGAATCCATCCACGACCATAACATTTATTCATTCATCTCGAAAGCTCAGGCCTTCTGCGAAGCAACATGAAAAGTCAAGCACATCCATCGATAACAACAAGCGATGCTATAATGCAAATTCCGTTTGCTTTAAATTCGTTCCAGCCTTGCATTTATCGATTAGTTTTTCTGAGTGCGATTATCGCAGTCTTGTGTATGCACCAATACAAGCAGGGCTGTTGCAAAAACACTGAAAATTCGCCTTTGCCAAGCAACATGAAGTTGTGACGTCGACTATACGAATGACCCAATTACGAGTCTAGAGATTTTCCTCGGTTTGATTCAACGACGGATGAAAATGTTCGTCGTCTCGAGTGTGAGAAAAGTTTCGCTAGAGTTCATAACAGCCAGCAGCGAATGCTCTTGTAAACAAAACGAGAAGCAAACAGGCAAAAGGAACTCGCAAAAATCCTTTTTTAGGACGAGAAATTTCCCGTCTTCATAAGAATTTTTGCATTGTGCAGGTCGCCGCGAGCGAGCGATTAGAGTTGCACCGTACGAAGTCGAGCAGTTGGCACACTTTTTGTTGTTTTTCTCGTGTTGAGAGTGTTTTTGTGCAATCCTCGTCGTCGGTTCGTGTTCATTGAGTGTTAAGATTCGAATACTACGAGTGCATCGCTCCTGTGTTGGTTTGCCATCCTTTGCGATCGTCATTTCATGCACACGAGTCTGGAAGGCTGGCATTAAGCATGAAACATGTGCGCACTTGCGCAATGGAAGCGAAAAGTGAGACGGAAAGGGACTTGTTAGTGTTTCGAGCTTTTTCCTTCAGTCATTAAAGTGATTTTCAAGGTGCCAGGCCAAAGCGACTACGAAACATAAAAATGCAAAGCTTTAAACCCAATTTTTCGACGATTTTTATTAAAGTGAAGACAAAGTCGTCTAATCAAGCGGATTTGTGAATAAATGTACTGCTATAGTCACTGACTGAAGGTTCCAAAGCTGGGCCAAGATGAAAACATTCGAAATTAAAATTAAAAGTTGCAGCAGAAATCAATAGAGAGAAAAGTTTTCTGCTCTTAAAAGCTGCTGCTGCAAACGAAAAGCCGTTGTTGTTGCTTCAGTTTTGTTGATTTCGTTTCGGAAAATTGTTTTCGAGAGAATTATAATCGAGAGGGTGAAAAGAACTGTTTTTATAAATAATGTACAATGAGAGATAAACCGTGAGTGTGTGCAAGAAGGGAACAATGATGACGTTTTTATGTGCCAGTCAGGTGAAAAATGAGAAAATGTCGAAAGCATTTGTCCTTGGAGAGGCTGTGCTGTGTGTTCCTCGCCTCGGCGATGTGCTTTTGTGCGAGAAGAGAAATATTCCGCTTTGATTTCAATACAACAGCTTAGATTTATGACGTTGCTTTAATCGATTTTTCGCTTTTCATTGTTCAAACTGCTGAACGAACGTCTGTAACAAGTTTTTGAGCTCATAGAATAGGCCGAGACGGGTGACAAAAAGAAGAAGAAAAAACCTTTTCCAATACAATGATCACCTGAACGGCGAAGATTTTCTTTTCATCTCGTCGAGGCAATGTGTTCATATGTTCACTGGCGTCATATATTTGGATTTTCTTTCTGTATGTATATAAACAAAAGACTCTCTGTGAACCCACACACTTTCAATTAGATCTTTTTTTCGTACTTTTCGCATCTATTTTTAAACCTGGTGCCGTTTTTTCTCATAATCATGTTCAAATGGCGAAGATAAAAAGCCAAACTGAAGTGCGATTTCTCTGTTCGCTGAGAGCAGCACCAATCTGAGACGCGCTCAACGCTTCGAAAGAAAAGTTTATTGTCTCGACGGAGTCGGGAAAGGAAATGAAAAGTTTTAATTTGCTTTTTTATTTGGAGGGAGAATTCTTCTTGTTTTGATTACGGAAATTGGTATCTTGAAACTTTTCAAGATGTTCGCGTTCAATTTCCACTCGTTTATCTCACGAATGGTTTCATCACTGTTCCTTTCACGAAAATCGCTTTCGGTTTTTCCACATTTCAACATTCCGTTCTTTTTGTTCCGATACACAACACAACAACAGTCCCGAAACAAATGTCAAGGACTTTGAAAAAGAAATTTATGAATGTTTATTTAATGATCGTGCAACGGCATGAAAAATGATTACCATCAACGTGGAAAACCCAACTAATCAGTAACAAGAACCGGAATGTCTTGCGTGGGCGGCGAAAGTTCAAAAAAAAATTTCCCCCCACACAAAGGTTAAGTCATTCACGGGCAACTCAACTCAACGCTTTTACTTTCTTATCCGATCAACAGCAGTGACTCAAATGTAAATCCCTAAACTTATCGTGATGAACAAATGAACTTGACGTGTGATGACATTTACTTTGTTGAGATTTTATTGAAGAACATTTTATTAATCATCAATGTGATAGTAATCGTGCATAATTAAACGCGTGAAAAAAATCGAGAATACTAATTAACAATCACGGTATAAAATTAGGTACTTGAAGTGAATGTTTTTGCTGTTATTTCTGTGGAAATTTGTGCTTTCGTTTCTGGGAAAACTTGTGCTTCAATAGTTTCGTATTTCATAAAATATATTCTTTGTGTTTCGATTTCGGAAGGCACTTATTGTAAAGTAATTACGAAATCAGGAACTTTGCTGGATTCAAGGCTTCCTGTACAGAATAGAGTTTTTAATTAAGCCTCTAAAGCTTTGAATGAAGCTTTTAAGCTCATTCATGGCATTGTTTGTCAGCCATTCAAGCTTAAATTCCACAAAAATTATCTTAAATCGTCACTTCTGTTGGTGTAAGCACAAATAATCCCATCAAGTCTTTAAGGAATTCTAACTAAAACCGCATTGATTCCACCCACAACCCCGCCCAGCCACCACTAATCACTCATTTTGTCTCTTTCCAGATATTTCATGTAATCAGATTCAACTTTTGAAACAAAACTCTACATATGTAAGACAAAGTCTGAGATAGAACTCGATCGGTTCTTGTCAACGTATTGGCTTGTTAAAGTTTATAAAATTAAGTGACGACAAATACGAAGTAAAGAATATGAGCTCCGCTGTGTCTTCAACAAATGTTCCAAGCACACCGATTCTTGTTACCACTCCATCAAGCGACTCTAAAGCATCGTTCATCGATCACAGACGCGACGATTCCAGCGATGATCAACGGCACTTGAGCAAACAGAACTCGAACAAAACTTATACAAGGGTAAGTGAATTAATTTGCATTGACACATCGAAAGTTGTGACGAAATTTTCTCCGTCATCAGGGTAACAGCAACAAGAACAAACAGCTAACCAGGAGTCATGCAATGAAGGAGTCGGCATCTCCTCCACGTACCCCACACTCCCATTCGCCCAACGAGATGAAAGATCATTCTCCGACTGCTCCCGCGCTAGCCACAACAGACCCGGCCATCGAGTCACCGTCTTCTCAGCTGCTGGCCGCCCCCACGTTCGTCCTGCCACAATCAGGGGAGTCCGTGGGAGGCAAAAACCAGCTCGATATCGAATTTCCGAAGCTTTCGCCACCGAAAACCAAGGTCGGGTGGAGCCAATCGCCGCCGGGCTCGCGCAACCACAACCGCAAGTCGGTCTCATCAGACACATCGTCCAATAACAATTCACTCAGCGAAGACACAAATGAATCTCATGTCAGTGACAAGACTCAACAGCAACATCAGCAAAACAAAGGATCTCAAGCAATCTCACCGTCAAACGCAAACAATCAGTCGCAGGGCTGCGAAAAGAACGAGAGCGAACAGGGAGGCAACTCGGCGGAGTATAAACCGGAGGAACGTGAACGTGTGATAATTTCGCCATCGAGAGTTCAGTGCCGAAGTCCAAACTACTCGCAGAACGACAGCAACAACAACGGCGCCAAGGCTCCAGGCCCATACATGACAGTCAAGGGCAAACCGCCGTTGAAGAACATGGGCTCGTCGTCGTCGTGCGAAGGCGCCTCGTCCGGCTTTATATCGCGTGATAGTTCAAGTGAACAGTTTGTCGATCAAAACGGCATCGATTTGGTTCAGTTCTTCAAGGAAACTTTGAACAAGAACGCAAAGGACCGCAACATGTTAATGAAAATTGAACGGGATCTGATTCAATTGGCTGTGGATGAGACGTGAGTTGTGGATGATGCCGGAATCGAGTTTAAATTAAAGGTTTTGTGATTTTCAGGGGTCGTACTTTCATCAAATTTCCACCAATGTCTTCCTATAACCGAATGCTGGTGCATCGAACGGCGGCATACTTTGGCATGGACCATAACGTGGACTCGACACAGCAGTGCGTCATCGCATCTCTCGCAAAGGACACAAGACTTCCCGATGCAAGAAGCTTTTTAAGCTGCAAAAGCTTTGAAAATAATTTTCTCCTTCGTTCCACAGATTCGCTTCAAAACTCTCACTCGCGAAACGTACAGCGAAGAACCACGAAAATCAATCTTGAAACGGGAAGCGCACAGCTTTGAAGATTACCGGCAGGGCGGACTTCTGTCGGTGCATCGCGGCGTTCTTAATCGCAAGGCTAAAAGCTTTGAAGAACGTGATGAAGAGTACGACAAAGTGCGACGTCGAATATTCCGCAATCGCGAGATGTTCGGCGGGTACGAGTCGGTCGATGAACAGGAATGGCAGTGGATTCAACAGGAACGCAACGAGATGGCCGGGGACATGTCAACGAAACTTAAAGTTCCAAATCGGTTGATAAAAGTACACGTAAGTAGAAACTTTTTGTCGAATTTGAATTAAATTTGAGATCAAATTTTAATTAAATTTGTTACAGTCGATGGACGGACGCTACGGAGAAAGAAATTCATCCGTCTCGAAGTCCCACAGCTTCAGCGGCTACGGTGGACCAAACAACACGTTGATGAGAGAAGATTCCATTTCATCGAGCAAGAGTGCCGGACCGAAGTTACACAAGCAAGATTCTGCAACGAGCACGACCTGGAGATTGTCGCCATCCAGCAGCGGGTGAGATTCGGTTAAGCTCGCTGTCAGTTCAAAGTGAACAACTTTTCAAGTTTCAGATACAAGACACAATCATTGCGTTCGGATTCAGTTACACCGTCGCCGACTGGCTATGGAAGTGATACGCCGGAGCCTTCAGCACAATCACCGGACCGTGGAGTCGTTTGGGCTGTGACCGATCTTGCTAGTGTGCCAAAGGGCAGTTTGATCATCGACCCACAAACCCTTCAACCGATTTTAAATCAGGATGGGTAAAGAAATTATTTAGCAACACTTAAAGCAGTTGACTCAGGTTTTTGTTTTTCCAGTTCCTTGTATCACTTTGATCCCTCGAACCCTCCGACAAAGGCTGGTCGTTACTCCAACTCCGCACAGTCACGTAAGAAGCTCGACCGTCAAAAGTCACTAAACACCCCTGGAAAGCCTAGCTATAGGGACAATACTAACAATAACACTAACAATAGCGCCGCTTTTGAGCCGGAAAAAACTGTCACGCATGTAAAGATTAACGCTCCGTCTAATGTTGATGATCAAACAGATATGTTGCCGTTGGATGTACCAAAGAGCTTCGAAGTTTCTGAAGAAGTCTGCGATGCCAAAGATGATGAACAAGACGAAGGTGAGTTGTAACGCAGTGTTTAACAGCTTGATGGCTTTGACATTGGTGTCGTCGAAGGTGAAACTGTCAGTTTAAGGGAAACTGAAACAATTTTCTCATCAATTTACCTGTTAAAACTCATTTAAAAACGATTCTAATTCTCAATCTTACTCAGCAGCTAGTCTAAATGAAGTCAGCGCCCAGCCGACTTACTTGAACTCCGAAGAAATTTCGTCACCAATGCAAAAGAATCAATCAACAAGTCCAAATTTACCTTTGAACGAACTGATTATTAACGAAGAAGAGGTGAGTGACGACTGTCTGAAAGCTTTTTCCTCCATGACATCGGCTTTCTATTTAAGGAATCTGTCACCCCGACGTCAGGCATTCAGCCGATCGTCGAAGAGATTGCAAACGACGAAGACGAGAAGAAAGACGATGTCATTTCCACGTCCACAGCCGAAACTCCGCCCGTCCAAGAGATCCGATACCAGTCGAATCCGTACGCGAACGCCGGGAACGCTTCGGCCACGCCGACGATGTCGGTGATGGGATATGCGCCACCACAGCCATCATATACAGCCCCGATCGACGCGGGTGGAACGATTTATCACACAGGGGTAAGAATCCGCGCCCATGCCCACCCAAAATACCTGAAAATCTCGACGAGCCAGTTTGAAAATTAAAAACTTTTTTTTTGTTCTTATCAAATTTTCCTCTTCTTGAAAACTCTTTGAAAACTTCTGAAGCCGGATGGCACTTTATATGTTTTGTCACAACCTGTGATGTACTCATATGCCTCGTCAACGGTATGTAGACGCATTGGAATTAATGACTCATTTCATGTGCCGTCCCCGCACTTATAGCTCTCACCGTTTTCACTTCCCCATCCACCCATTAATTCATTCATAAACCATTAATGACTGCCAATATCGATTCAAGTGCCGATATTAACGCTTGATTACACTTTCAGGAGAATGACGTGTCGAACTGTTGGGTTCCAATATTTGATCAAGGTGCTTTACAAACGAGAGACCCCAACATGGCCACGGTTATGCCTGTTAATTATCAGCCAGCTGCGTCGCCTTACAACGGACCGACTACTTTATATCAAAGTCCGATGGTTTACTCCACGGATCAGTTTACTAATCAGCCAGCTATTGCCGGTCAAGTAGCGCAGTATCCCGTTGGTTATCCTATGAGTTATGCAACGTATCCCGTTAATGGTGAGATTTCACAGGTTTTCATCCTTCATGACCTAAATAACACTTTTCATCCGTGTTTTAGGTGCTCCATATCAAAACTTCTGGCCACAGCCGATGACATACTTCCTTCCACAAACACCTGGAACGCCCGCACCCGTGCTTGTACCGCCTGGCGCCCCACAAACCCCAAACACAACATTGATACAATCAGCACCCGCTGCAAATTCACACAATCCAAGTACAAATTCAAGCGTGATTGGCCGACGAAGTTCACCACCATCGAACCACAACCATTCGAACGGCACGCCCGTTTCGTCGATGCACACGACTGCCGTTCCACTGCAGACGTTTTCAACAAGTGTTCCTTTGTCAGACAACACTATGGGCTCGGGGCCTCCAGCTCTATACGCGATTCCGCCTTCGGTGTACCCCAATGTCCTTCCATACAGTACTCCGGCCTCTGGCTTCTACCAACCACTGCCCCATCATCCTCAAGCTAATACTACGATCATCAGCTCAGTGATTCCGCACTCGAACGCTCATCCGCATGGAACGCGGCCCTCGACGCCACATTCTTACCATTCAAACGCTGGACACCATCACTCAGGCGATGGCGCAACGCACTTCACATTCAGTCAAGCGCAGCACGCAAGCAACAATGCCACTTCGACTCCACAATCCGCGCCCAGCACGCCCTTGTCACTGACGACAGTGCCGCCAAGCTTTAAGAATCCGCCTCTCTTCGCCACTCCACCCATTCTCACGACATCTTCAATTCCAGCGTCGGTGCACATTACGCACTACGACGGCGAGAAGAAACAGTACGGCGGCTATGTCCCGAAAAAGTTTCACAACAATAATGGCAGCGGCATCTTGAACACTCCACCAACGGTACCGAACATCTCGAAGCCAAGCTCAAATGTCCCGCGGCAGCCCCTCACCGGCTATCCAGGAAGCACAGTCAGCGCACCACCCAAGAAGACCTACAACGGATCCAGTAATATCAGCACTAATAATCTCAACTCAACCAATAATCACCCACATAGCGATACAAGTAGTTTAAGCAATAGTAATAGCAATTATACTAGCAATCGAGTGAAGAATCCATCAAATCGTGATCAAACAATCGTTGGAGTGTCGGCCGGTTACCTGCCCAAGTCGACCTACGTCCCCAAGACACATCATCAGAGCTACTCGGCGAACAACAACGGAAGCAACAGCAACAGCCCCAACTCGAATGACAATTCAGAGGGTAGCAAGTACGTGCCGCAGCACCGCGGGCCGTCCAGGACCGTTCCGCCGAGTTTGGACCTCAAGCGCAACAACAGCAGCACGAATGTCATGACAAATAATTATCACCATCACCGGAGCACGCCGAGCACAAATTCCACTGAAAGTAACAATTCTCCCAACAGTATTACGTCATTCGATCATTCACGCAGCTATCACTATACACAATATCCATCGACATCGAGCGGAACGCATTTCTACAGAGGCGGCAGTGCTGGCGCCATCAACACGGCCGTTCAAGTCAACGCAAACTCGAACAATAACCCCGGAGAAGGTACGCCCATGCAGACGTGCTTTCCTTTCAATGCTGGCGCGTCCACCCCGCTGCTCGACTCGTGCCACCATCAGACGCTGATCGGCTACAACAATCCGATGGCGGGCGGCATTCAGTACGTGAAGTTTGGACAAGCATTTACGTTTGCTAATGTAAGTGGCGGGAACTACGGACCTTTCAAGCAGAATGGTGATGTTTTGATGTCGTTACAGCCAATGCCAAACAATCGGAAGTCACCATCTAATGACATTCGGCCACCGTTGACACCCCTAGCGGGGATGTATTCGACAATGATGTTGCCAGGTAAGACGAAACTTTTTCTATAAACTTTCAAGATTAACAGAAATTGCTTTTTCTTGACTCAATCTTAGGTGGACCACGTCAGATGAACCCACGTTCGATGCAAAACAATCATCACAGCTACAAGGGCAATCGTACACAAAGATAGAATGAGAGAACGTTTCAACCCCGACACGTGACAACCCCGTTTCCCTTCATATTCTAAAGCAAACAAGAAAGAAAATAAGTGAAAAGAGACAAATTATTGATTAGTTTATCTTCATTCATGCGTTGCCAAATAATTTTTGCCGAGATCGAAGCAGATTAACAGTCAAATACGGATCATGAAAGCCATAACTGATGAAACTTACTTTCATTTCATAGTTATCAAAATGCCATCGCAACTTAAACTCTTCGGTTAACGCAAAGGAAAAGAGAAAATTTATGATTACGAAGTGAAGTAACTTAAAAAGTCTAAGGAATATTTATAGGAACAAAAAGAGCAGAAAAAAATCAGTTGACTTATGCTAAGGCTAAGTGAGGGACGGAAAAGAAAACTTTAAGTGTGTATCTAATACAGACAAATACTGAGAATATTATAAATCATTAAGTTTCTACAAATCTCTTAAAGGTAAAAAGTCAGCTAAGAACCTCTATTTACTCTGTTTTTCCTTTCTCATTTCTGTTTTGTGTTTCAAAACCACTTTTTAACGAAGATTGTTTCGATTAATTATATTTCCTCAAGATCTTGACAAAGTTTTTAAACATTAAATGCAAAAATGTTAGAATTTTCTTTTTTAAAATAAACTTCATTGCATCATAAAAGTTTTTCTATTTTTGTTTCGACGAGTTATTGAGTTTAAGATATTTTCATAGACGACAAGAAAAACGCTGAATTTTAAGATGAAATCCTAAGAAAACATGACTTAATTGGAAATCCTAATGGACATGAATTGAAATTATGTATCGATAACAAGACAAGTCAGCGAAATAAAAACCAAAAGATTAATATATGAATTATTCAAGTCGATTTTTGGCAGGTCTTTGATCGAAAATTTCAGCTTTGTATGTGCTTCTTCGACCAAGGCTTGAAAGCAAATCTTAAGAAGTCAAACATTAAGCAAGGTCTCATAACTAAACAACTTCAAAAATTATAAAACCATCGTAATTGGTTCACTCAAACTAAATCAATTCAGTTCAAGACGTCTATAACAAGATTTGCTTTGTTAAAGGCTTCAAAAAATTCCCTGCGTTGTTAAACATTGCAGTCAAATCAATACTTTTCAACGAACTGAAGCCATAAATCCGTTTAGAAGAGTTTGAACTGAGTTGGGTGAAAATCTTTTGCACAGCACCAGATCTACGGCTTCCTTGCTGATTTAAATCTAAATCGCAGAAATGGCGGGGATTAGCTAAGCAACCCGATTAGTAAAAGGCAACATTCATTTCCGAAACCTTTCAAATGGAAATCTAATCGATGATTCAAATTATCTAGCGTAGACTGTCACAATTAAAGAACAAAAGTACAACAAAGGCATAGAAGGCGAACGCATAAGCGCACGACAAAAACAAAAGAAACATGAAGTCAAGCACCGAGAATGAAACTAGCAGTAATTGCAAATGAATTCAAAGCCTTTGAATATTAAAACTCCAGAACGACTACTTGCAAGTCTTTTTAGCTTGCTTTTTGATAATCAGAATCTAATTCAATTTATAGACAAACATGCTTTTATTGTCTATGATTGTAATTATTTCTCTTCTCTAGCAAGGCAACTTTTGCGTCGTCCGACATATCCATAAAAGAATTGAGCGCCACGAGTTGAAAGGGTTTGTTTGGAAATGATGTTAAGATTCAACTTGCATGTTACTTTAGCAAGCTTTAACATAAGGGAAGAAAAGAAAGTTAAAAGCTTGCTAAAGTTTAGCATTATAAAAATCTCCATAAACTGCTAAAAAAGTTAAATTTAAGTCAGAATTTGAAAGCTTTCAATCGACATTTTAGCAGATTTAGCATGTTAAAAAGCTTTTAAAACTCCCCAAAATTTAAGTTTCAGCCGAAAGCTCATTTACGAATCATACTTTATATGATTTTTATTTTCCGTTTATTTTTCTCTTTCCGCATTTGCAATGCAATGTTGCAAATGTTTAATTGTTACCAGTTTAATTGTTGTTCGACTCATTAGCGAGCTTTTGCACACAAATTGCTGACACTTTGTTCGTGTTTCTGCAGTTACGGCTTCTACATTGTTATTTTTCTGCAGAGATTTTTCAAACCCCACGTTGTCTCATTTGGTATTCACACAATTATTCCTTTTCTTCTTCTTCGCCATGATACAACAAGTACACTTATTCAAATGAGAAGAGTACAACAAAGTGGAACAGTGATCACAAGTAATGAATACATTTTAAATGTTTTATTAATAATCTTTCGGACTTAAACATTACTCTCTTGCCTTTGTAGCAAGGGATTTGAGACAGAACAACTTTTCTTTGCAGCCGAAACG
This sequence comes from Belgica antarctica, assembly GCA_000775305.1. NCBI lineage: Eukaryota > Metazoa > Arthropoda > Insecta > Diptera > Chironomidae > Belgica > Belgica antarctica. Next base: position 65,086 of record JPYR01000062.1, on the reverse strand, counting down.
AAGTCGAAGAGTTTTTAAAACTGCACCGCAAAATGAAAACCAGAAGAATGGGCGAAATTTGAATGCATTATACTGTTTCCATATTTGGCTTAATTTGTTTTGTATTTTTAATAATCTACACAATTATTTCATAAGCCTGAAGCTGAAAACATAGAATTGCTGTAGGGATAACTCTGATAATAGATGCGACAGAATTTAAAATGTTGCTTGTGCGAACTGTTTTTTGGTAGCAAAGCTATGAGATTAATTAAATATGACAAACAACACTTTTCATACATCATCAAATCATCTAAAGTGAGTTTAAGTTTTTTGTGAATTTTAGCAAGCTAGAAACTATTCCAGAGTCTTCAACGTAAAGTTATCCCTGCTTGGTCACGAAAAGAAGCACAAAACGAACAGTGCAGGCGCCGTTTTATTCAAAAACAACATTTTACATATAACAAACGTATCTATTATGCTTTTTTATCGCCTCTGTCTTCTTTTATTCTATTCTGATTTGATATTGCATTGTGGAATTATGTTTTAGCCTTTATGAAATTAGCGTTTTCGTTGCTAATCTTTTGGTGGCTTTTCTCTCCCGCAAAATAGCAAAGCCAGTGAAGAATTCTCGCAATGTAGCGATTTGTTGAATTGTATGAACCAAGGCATATCGTCCAAGCGCCCCGTAAACCTTTTTCTCTTCTAATGAGATAGTCTCCGAGCTGCAACTACCGTTAGCAGTGCCGACAATCGGCGAATTTCAAAACAAAATTTGTTTGTCACGATTTTCCTAATAAATTTCTCTTCTGAGTCTGTTGTTTTGTTGAGTAAATCCTTAAATGGCGATTTGAAACAGAACTAATTTGCTATTTTATTGTTCTGTCGGTGGCTGGTTGAACTGGAAATTGCGTAAAAAATTGTTACAAGCTGGAAATGAACTGAAATCGAAGCTAGATGAATCCCAACGACTGCTTTGCGTCACCCCAAACACAACACCGCTCTGGTTACGGTAAAATGAAGTCCTGAAAGATTTCAATGCTTGACTGAGAATGAACCCCTCGTGGTTGTGCCAATCAAAAATCGTTTCTGGCACAAGTCGACCCAAAAATGCACGGCTCGTGACCATCGTGTGTGCTTGAGGGACGGGAAAATGCCGAAATTTCAATTGTAAAGTAGGTGGACGGTGAAGAAGAGCAAGAAAAAGTTGTGGAATGACAAAATATCAGGATAAAATAATTATAATCATCATTTGTGCATAAACCGAATGTTATAAAAACGCTTTTTCATTCTTTTTGTTCCCTTCATCATGTGCTTCGTTTCACACATGTTGGAGTTTCTCTCTTCTTGTTGTTGTTCTCGGCCAATCTTTTCGAGATCGGGATCAATGTTAAGGGTGGATTTTTGTTTTCATTTCTTCGTTACAAACCTGGCACGCGCGCATCGTTGTGGTTCGAGTGTGCAGAACAAGGCAACATCAACAATAATGACACCTTCGAGCTTCGTTGCGCATTTTAATGTCAATTTTTATTCTCAACCGAAATCCAAACTGCTTTCTTAATGCGGTCGTAAAAGCAAAAACGGTTTGGCAGTCCGATCTGCACTGTAATTACTCGACGTGTGCACAAACTTTGCAATTAATCATCAAGAAAAGGAGCGAAGAAATTGCATTTATGGAAAGTATGTGCAGCTTTCCGATCAATTACGCTCCTGCAACTGTAAGATTGCGTGCGCGTTCTTTGTAGAGCAAAAAGCACGCGCGCGACACAACCTCCGGCCACCAGCTAGAATGGAATTAATTTTCGACGAAAGATGTTTTCAGGAAAAGAAAAACTTTCACCTTTTGCATGAAGATTGGGGCAAGCAATTATGATTTCCAACATTTTTTTGTGTGAAGGTGCACTCGACAGTTGGTTCCGTTGCGCAAACGAAAAAATTAACTTTCAGACATCACGAATGAAAGCCTAAACAAAAGACCCGGAATGAATCAAGACGAGGCCTAAACGGTGCATCCCAACAACAAGACCAGCGAAAAGTCCATATGTTTAGAAGGAGACGCAGCAAAACTACGGAGAAGAAATCAAAACTTGAGGTTTTCGAAGAGAGAAGAAGGCAAAAAGGCAAGAAGAAGGATTTCCAACAATTTTTTTTAATTTGTATCGTGTGCCTCATCATCGTTCCGAAAATGTGTGTAGAACATTTTATTATCGGACTTCGACAGGTGTTTTGTCCATTGTTGTGTGTTCAGACTCACTTTCTTACGTCTTTTAGGTCGGAGATTTTTTAGCTTGACTTTTCGAGATTTTAGAAGATTTTAATCTTAAGATTTTCGGTGGAAACGAGTTGGAAAGGTGGTTCAAGGTGTTTTTTAAGATATTCATCATGTTTTGAGTTGTTTTCAACTAATTATACAGATTTTTCATTCAACTGTTGTAATTTTACACTTGCAACAATTTTTTAGCATTGCAATTTTAAACATTTGATAACGCTTGAACACGGAATTAAGAAAATGAGTAATTTTGCACCTTTCGAAGGCTGTAAAGCTGTTCACCGGTGTTTCAAGCGACAACCTGCAATGAACATCTTTTGATATCAATGCGGATGACAAAATTATGGAAGAAATTGAAGAAGAAAGGAAGAATTTTCGATCATAAATTAGGCAGACACGAAATCCAATTTTAGGCCTTACATCTCGTCTCTTTATCCTGTTCTGTTTCAAGCTAGATTTTTCCATTAAATTTTTTACATCAAAATCCTTGAAAACTTTCAAAAGTAATAAACCCGAAAATTTGATCGAGGTGTAAGAGAGAATTGACTTTTATTCTTCAGACGAACGTACTTGCCATATGTCTTCGAACAGAAACTTTTCACTCTTAAAAATGTATTAGACGTGGAAGATTCACCTAAGAATGGGCCTCTAAAATTCACTTCAAAAGGAACCAGCGAGAAGCAAAAGGATCCGAGAAAGGCAATGAACTCTTTAACAAAAGTTTATCGTAATTTTTTTGTTCTTCTTTTTTCTCGCCAAAACGAGAACAAAGGAAGAACAGATACAAAAAGGAATCGCAATGTTCGTTGCACTTCTGCATTCGTATCGAATCATATGTTCGTCTCCGTGCGTAAACGGCCGATTCTGGTAAAATAAACATCGTGACAGTTGTTTTGCATTCCCAAAAAGCCGAAGAAAAAAATTCACATCGATTAAGGATATCAAAATTCTTCACTTTTGATGGGGAGTTTAGTTGCCAACAGATGCTAAGCACTCGATTGAAAGTGATAAGTTCGACAGTAAAGCGTCTGGTACGCGTGGTGTATGCAAATTACCTCAAAACACCCTCTTCCGTCTAAAATTATCTATTCAATATTTGTCTTCGTCGGAAAAAATGCAATTAAATGCAACTCGCTTTCGTTTCTTACCGTGGAAGCAACTAGCGGAGATGTTCCCGCAACTTGAAAATAATTCTCAATGGCCATCAAAAAAGTGACAAAGTCGAAGAAAAGAAAACGTTGACCGTTACAACGACAGCCCGCTTTAATTTGCCCAGAAACACCTTCCTTTTCGTTCCTTTCCTACGATCATCACGGCTGCTGGCGGATTAAAAACATAAATTAATTTCCAATTCTTCGAGTTTCTAGACTAGGTTGCGGACGTACTTCTGAAAAGATAAGGGTAGATTTATGTAGAACTTCGCCGTTTGTCTTTTATGATCAAGCTTTTTCGTTTTAATTTTCGGGTGCAGTTTAGATTAAGGTGTGGGAATGAAAAGTTGAAAAGTTGTCATCAGTAGGAGTTGAACTGATCAAACGTAAGAAAAACAAAAAGTATAAACTAATCGCAACTTCAATGTAACGAACTACAAGGATTCGATCAATTTATTTAATTTATT
>JPYR01000062.1:9609-60723 GCA_000775305.1 Belgica antarctica | reverse complement strand
TGTTGAAAAAATAAATAGCAACAAAGAAGGAATTTTAATGACTTTAGATGGAAACAAGAACACCAACACAGATACACAGAGTCGCGCGCGCTGGAGAAGACATGTCGGCCTGAAATAAGGGTCAGGTGCTTTTGGTAATTTTTTTTAACGACCAAAAAGAAGCTCAAACCAAGAGAAGCCCACCACTCACTCGATAATAATTTCTTTGCAGATTTTCAGGTGATTGTTATCATGCAAAGTTTAATGGACTGAAAGCTGAAATGCTTTGACTCCCTTCGCAGTTACGAGTTCATTGTTCTCATAAAATTTATTGCGAGGATTTGAACTGAAAGAAAAACACATTTAAGCACCATCTCAAGGTGCAAAAGTTAAAAAACGTCATCGAGTATTATTGAAGGCGAAGAAAAATCTTTATTTCGATTGAAAAATGATTAACAATGATGCGTGGGCGTGATAAATAAATTACGGCTAGTGAATTTTCATTTTTACAACTTATCCGGGTGAATAACTAATAAGAAATTGTAATTAATAGTCTCCTAAGTTCTGTCCGGCTGGCTCACAGACCGCTCGAATCAAATGTTTTCTCAGTACTTTTCAACTTTCATTCTTTGGCTAAGTTAGCTGACTTGATTCTCTAATAAAAACTCGTGGCTTTCGTCCGTTTATACAATTGTTTACGTCATTAAATAGAGTTTCAGAATAACAAGGTAAAAATATTATAAATTAAGCATCGGGTAACTTCTTTCTCCAAATTGTTCCAATTCAAAAATTGAGTACGACAAGTTTATGGGATAGCAGGCAGTTAATGCCTAACTTACGGGGTTAATTGTGAGTGATGTTTGCGGGAAGGTTAAGGCGGGTGAGATAGTTTTAGTACAGTTTTAAGAAGGATCAAGGTTGTAACAGGCTGGATCATCACATCACACACTCACAACCCCAAAAAGAACGTTTTCGCTTACACTAGGCACGTAAATTCAACTAGTGAACACTCAAATTAACTAATTTTTTATCCTACTTAACGAGTAAACTTTAAAATTAACCATTGGTTGGATGACAAAAAGGCCCTTAAGGATGATTAACAAGAAAAATGGCGCGATAGAAGGTTAATAACTGACACTTAATTACAATCAAGGATATCGAGATCGTAAAACTAATTTGCTTTTTGGAATCTCCCTAAATTAATCTCGAATCTTCATTTTGATGTATTTGAAGGGCTTCGTTAGGTTTTCGTCATACTCGTCGTCAGCTTTGATCATTTTGCTAGCATCGCTTTCGCTTTCGATCTGATGTGCCGACTCGCGGTGCCTTCTCAGGTCGACTTTTCTCTGAAACGCTTCGTCGCAGAGACCACACGAGAAGGGCTTGTAGCTTCCGTGTTTTCGCATGTGGGTGATTCTGTATGGAAAGAAAAAATTGAATAAACTGTAAGTATGGTTTGGAAATAAAGTTTAAGATTTTTAAAGGTTCCAAATTTTGTATTTAGAATGAAATGAAACTCACAAATTTGAAGATTGACTAAAAGCTTTCAGGCAGACTGGGCACTTGTGTGGTTTTTCTCCGGTGTGGATGTAAACTGTGATAGAAAATATTGAAATTAGTTTCAATTTAAATATTTTGTTCAAGATTTGTAACTCACCATGCTTCTTCATGTCTGATTTTTGGTGAAATCTCTTGCCGCAGTAACTGGAAAATTGAAAGAAAAAAATTGTTAGCCTTGGATTTTTAATTTATTTAAATTATTGTCGAACAATCAAACAAGTTCTTCTAAACAATCTTTGAATTTTTAATCAAAACTAACATTTCCATCGATTCTTACCTGCAAGGATATGGCCGCGTGTCGCTGTGGATCAACAAATGGGTCGACAGAGTGCTGCTTCTTTTGAACGCCTTGCCGCATTGCTTGCACTATAAAAGAATGAGATCAATTAAGCAACTTTATTTTTCACAATTTTCGCCCGAAAGAACTTAATTTCGATTAATCGACGGAGAGTAAAGAAAGAAAGAACGGAGAAATTTCCATCCTCGTGCCATAAAGTTTAATTGCTGTTTATTTAATGAACTAATAAACACGAAGCACGCAACATTCAATTGGTGGAAGTGGGGAAGATTATTAATATCAATTACATGAACAAATAAAAAATCAACTTTCAGCGCGTCTTTTGATTTGAAACGGTTAGTTGAAGAACATTTTGTCGGGGGTGGCAAGGAAGGGGTTGAAATTGAGCTTGAATTAATTTTTTCCGAACTTCAATGACTAGTAAAGGTTTATGAATTCGTGTTCTCGCGCAATTAAACCTTAAATGTTATCAACTTTAGTTGACCAGCAATTACAAATTGAAAAATAGAAGTTCTTTTGCCAGCGATCTCGATTGTAATCTTGTCATTTATTTATCGACCAAGCTGAAGAAAAACTTTTTCTATCACGAACGCAAACTTGTCATGATTATTGTCGAAGAAATTGATTTAACTTTTCATGTCGAGGTCAGAACTTTATCAAACTTGTTAATCTTTTGGGGTGGCTTTTCACGTGATTATCTAATGTACGCAACTCACCTCAAACGAACGTTCTTTCTTTCCGCGTTCATCACGGAATTCTCGAATGACGAAATCGCTGTGTTCAGTCGAATCTGGTTTGATCAGCGGCAGACTTTTGCGGGACACTTTTGGCGGTTTTTCCAGGATGTTCATGCTGTCGTTGCCATTGAAGGTGGAATTTAGATTCTGATTGAACGTTTGACTGTTGTTATTGTTGTTCATCAGGAAAATGTCCGTGCAGTTCTTTTTCAGCACGCCGTAATCGATGTGCGATGGATTTTCACGCTTTATCGACATTCCGCGAATGTTGTCGAAGTTGAACCGCATTTTCGGAGTTGTTGGCGAACTTTCCACGGATTCGCTTTTGAAATTGAACGACTTTTCGTTCTGACTGACTAAGGATGCAGGTGACCAGATCGCCGAGAAGATATTTGGGTTGATTTTTGGTGTCGGTGGCAGGGACGACGAAATGTCGGTTTCACGTGCGTAGCTTTTTTTCGACAGATTCAGCGGCTCATCAACGTCTAACTCGTAATTATCTTCTCGTTCCGGCGTCTCTGGCGTCAAAATATAATCGCGACTCTCGTGTTTTGGTTCTTCAACGGGAGATTCTTGCTTTTCCTTCTTCAAATTATTACCGAAGACAGGTGGCAGCGAGAAAATTAACTGTTGCCACCAAAAGGGATTAGCCGTGCACAAGAAGGCCGGATTCTGGTAGAACATCGAGAGATCAGGCAATCCCTGACTTCGCTGAAGCATCTTCAGCTGTTCCATTTGGTAGAGATACAAAGGTGACGAAGGATTTAATCCCAGCTTTGAAAGTTCCGACGTCGTCGATGCAGGTGAAGGCGGTGATGATAAATTTGCCATTTTTCACTTTTCACAAATTATTTTTAAAATTATTGTTAAAATTATTTCTTTTCACAATTGAACTTCAATACAAAAGCTTCTTTAAACAAATTTTCACAAAAATTATCAAGCAGAAAGTTTTGCGTTTTAATCTGAATCCTTTGAAAATCGAAACCCAACTGAATGGATTTCTTCAATCAAATGTCGAGGAATCTTTTTGCTTCCTTCAAATCGCGCAGCGATCGAATTTTCAAAACGAACCGTTCTCTTTCGCTCCCAAAGCGAGACTGGAGATGCCCTGAGAATGAACACCAAAAGCTACCTTCTGTGTTGTTTGGTTGTCTGCTTTACGTTAAACGATAAAAAAAAACTTTTTATTTGTATCGAGAATCGCCAACTGCCGCCTGATCACGGCAGAAAGGAAAGAGAAAGAAAACTTTTCTTGTTGTTTTTGTAGTTTTATGCTGGCATGCTGCCTCGATTTAGGCTTGGAAGTTGGTAAGTCGTAGGAAATCTAGTGATCGAGAATTGAAATCTCGGATTGGATGGTCAAGTTTTGAGTAGACTTTGTTAAGTTTTTAATTTTATGATTGTGTAAAGATTTTTAGGCCGCGAAATTTTGTGATTTTGATAATCAAGTTTGCGTCAAGTTCTATGACTAATTTGTGCAAAATGTTGTAGAAACTTTTAGTTAAGCAATGAAATGTTGGCATCGTTAAAAATTTAAATTTGCAAAGTTTTAGTTTGCTTAAAAACAGATTTTAAGATTCGAAAACTTTAAGAAGACAATAAAATCATAAAATCTGTAACATAAAAAATCAACAATTTTTTTGAAGCCTACGAACTTCAACGAAGAATCTTAGTCAGATATCACATTAAAATCTCAAAACCCCTAAAATTCTCCAGGATCCAAAAAACAATGCAGAACAAAAGGTTCACTTGACTCAAACGCAATCTGTTCTCGAGACTGTCATTAGTTTTGTTCCAGTTTTCTCCCTCGATGCGTTCTCGATAAAAAGAATTCAGATTTTGACCTGCTCAGTCGTGATTTAATAAAAAAAAAGGTCTGATTAGCAGATGACTTGCTGGAATCTTCGAAAGAAAATCTTTTTAATCTTCTTTTAAATTTGTTTCAACTTTGATTCTTCTTAGAATCAATAAAAATTAAGTTCTGAAACAGCGTAGAAGCAAATTCCGCAGTTGGCAAAGCAATTTATCAAGAATTTCATTGCAGAAACTGGAACCACGCCTTCGCCCGCTCACGATTGGTCGATTCTCCAGACTTGTTTGCGCAACAAGCACCGCAGTGTGAGTGCCTTGGTCCGATTTGTGAAAGCATTAGTTGATTTTTCGGGCATAGAAACTGAGCTTGAAACGTTATCTGACTTGACCTGCGTTAATTTTCATCGATGAAGCCGTTCGTCAAAAAATACGTTGAGTGCAGCGATCAATAAAAACTGTAAACTCACGATCTCCCCCAGTTGTGAAGCCATCAAACCATGAACATCGAGTGAATCCTGCGTTCATCTCGATTTCTCGTCCCTCGCAGTCAAAATCTACGATTCGTTGGTAATTTGTTTAAATTATACCTTCGCCTTCATTGATATTTTGCGTCTGTTCCAGCACATGTCACGTTCTTTGCCTCCCCATGCCGGCGATTAACATTTTCAAAATTGGTTACAACTGAAATTGAAAAAATCCCTTCGTCGAGGTTTGATGAGTTTCTAGCGACGACATTTGGTAAAACGGTTACGGCCGACGAGAACTTTCGCCAAAGAGTGCGGCCTGTTAAAACTGTTAATTATGACGTTGGGCCATGACGAGAAGCCGCTTGCAGGGGAACGCACGCCAAAAGAAGGAAGAAAATCCTGAAGAAACGTTTACTCATCTCAATTTTATTTCTTTTCCCTCAATGATGTCCACGAGCCAAAGAACGGAGTGAAAAGGGAAGAGGAAGGAAATGTTCCCAGTTTGAAGTTGAATCAACACCGCAATTGCCGTGCAACAGCTATGCTTGGGCAACTTTCTGTCTGGGAGAAACACGCGCCAAAAGAAGCTTCGAACATGAATGTTAATAAATAACCCGAATAAAGTTTTAAAGGCGCAAGAGAGAGACTTTTGGAAACCGATGAATAAAAAAGGCAGAGAGCAGCTGTCTCTGCTTTGGAACATCGCGCTTTTGGTTCGCTCGCCTTCACTGAAACAACAACAATCAGGCCGGGCATCACCAAGTAATCTTTTTGATATTTTTCTTCTCTCTCGACTGTTTGGGCTTTGGAGAAGACAGGTGCATCAGATTGTTTATTGCGTGTGCTGGGTGCCTGAACGATCAAAATGAATCTTTTAAATGTGATTGGAGCGAAGATAGGCAGTTGGTGGCACGGCGGAGAAGATTTTATAACGAAAATCAAAGCATCGTAAAGACGATAATTTGTAAGCGAGTGGCTTCGTTTCTTATGCAATCTGTCGAACTGGTTTGGATCGTGGCGTTTTTGCTCCACAAAATTGACTTTAAACGCGCGGCGAGTTTGTTCTTTTGATATGGATTTGTTTTTATTAACTTGTTCTTTTGATTTCCCGAAAATGTGATTGCGATTGATCGGGAAAAGTTTCCAGTTTAATTGATTTTTTGTGGGAAATTATTTTCGTTTCCGAATTACATCACGCAGACGGCACGAAAAAAATCGAAAAATCGTTAATTAGACGAAACCAAAAGCGCTCGATAAAGCCGGAATGAGGGTTCTTTGAATACGAGAATTTTAATTCTCCCTCCAATTATAGTTTTAAAGAAAAACTAGAGGATTTGTAGGAACTGCGGCGATAAGGGTGAATGAAATGGCTGAGAATGGAGAATCACAAGAAGGCAAGTCAGGTGCAAAACTTGATGATTTGACGATGATAGCCTAACGAATGCGGGCTAGATTAAAATCGAAGAGAACCAAATGCACTTCTAATTGCTGTTTCTTGACCTACAGAAGATGATGATAGACACAAGTGGGAACGAAATTGAAAGTTTATTAAATGGAAGTCTGCAGTGAAAGTAAAAATATTGGGAATTTAGTTTTAATAATGAACGTTGATGAGTGGAAATGACCACAAAAGAATTGAAGCACTTTGAAAACTAAGGCTTTGTAAATTGGAAAATCCTTTCCTTGTGTTTCGACTTGAAACGGTAAAAAAACTGATGTTTAATTACGAGTTGTATGAGCCTTCAATCTAAATGAAAACTTGTAAAAAATCATTAGATTCAAAAGCTTTGCAGCCTGAAGTTTATTTGAAATATAAGAACAAAAATTGTTAAAAGAATCTTCAATCAAATTTTAAATCACTGTTTAAAAACCGAATTGACTAAATTTATTCTAGACAAGGATTTCAATTTATTTCAATCGATTCTGACAAAATATTCGTTGTTAAATCTTCTTTGTTTTCGATCAATCCAAAAGCGTTTTCATTCTAAAGCTTCTCGACGCTTTAATCGCGATTAAAACTCAGGACAAACGAACTGAAAGCTTAGATCAAGACATTTTCAAACTCATTGCATGTACTTTTTCAATTCACTTCTTTATTTTCAATTCAATTGACCTAGTTCGGGTCTTTTACATGGAGTTACAATAGTTTTTTACACTAGTCTGCTAAGTGGTGTGATTATCTACAATATCTCAACAAGTTCGCCCATAGACGGGCTTGTAGTGAACAACATTAACGCAATATTTCTGGTGTAGATTGTAGAAAAAATAAACGATTTGATTTAAACTTTATACTTTCAACGATATGGCAATTGGTTTGTGAGTGCGAGAAGAATACCTTGGGGAAACATAAAATGATCGGTAACAAAATAAATACAACAACATGACTGGATGAATTTTGGGGGCGAATTTGAGATAAAAGCTCTAGCGATTCAAATTTGAAACTTTGCTAAGTTTTAATTAAAGGAAAACTTAAATTTGAAAACTCCAATCCCGACGGGCGCTAGCGAACTAATCCGGATTAATCTAAGTTAGAATTAAAAAGTGCAGTTTGCGCGCTAAAATAGCCAATTGATCGAATCTCTCTTCAATGAAGTTGCACCGACAGATCTATTGCCAAAACAAATTAGTGTCGATTATTGTCGGTTACAACTACAGGTTTACACGTTTTTTTTAGCTCCTTTTCGTAGTTTGTCGTCGGTGACTGAGTAAAATCCGGAAATATCAACTTTCCAGAACATCACCAGCCAACGACTTTAGTGGTTTTTTGGAACTTAAAGACTTGATCCACTTGTAATGCCGTTGGCCCGGTTGTACATTTGGTTCAACTGTTCCATGATGATGAAAGTGATCACCTGGAGAAGAGAATTTTTTTTGTCAGCAAGTTGTGAATTATTGGAATTCAGAAAATCTTACAGTGTGTGGTCCAATACGGAAGTAGTAAGGCCAGAAGCCCTTCCATAACGCGAAGACACCTTCTTGCTTGCAAATCTTTACGAGAACATCGATTGCGCCCTTGTATTCCTTGGATCCGTCAGCTCCAATCTTCATGTTTTGGATTCTGAAAGAAATTTTTCATGAAATCTAGTCTTTCTATGTTTTAATCACTCGGCACCTTGTCTTAGCCATGTCAACCGGCATTGATGCAACTGTTGTCACGAATCCACTGATCATACTAGCAGTGAAATGCATCAAAATGCCCTCCTTGAAGTAACCACTTTGCACCAATAGCCTCTTGGCCTGTGAGTACGATGACAACTGAGCGGCATTGACGACGGCAGCTCTTCCCATGGTCGGGATGCAGCCACGCCAAAGAGTGAGAAGGCCTTCTTCGCGGGTGATTCGGACGAGTGCGTTGACGACCGAAGTGTAGTTTCTTCGTTCGGCGAGTGGCAAGCGACCGTCCGCTGTCATACGGATGAGCGAGATTTCAGATGGATTTCCGACGAATGAACCGGTAATACCAGCGCACACTCCGAGTCCCATCGAAACGAACAAGTTGGGGGTCTGACCAGTCTCTCTCTTGTACTTTTCATTCAAGAAAGTGTAAGTTCCGAGTCTGGTGGTCGTGTACGTCGCCTGACGCAACAAAGCCGCCGACAATCCCTTGTAAAGAGAAGTGAAGCCCTCGCGCTTGATGATCTTCGTGATGGCATCGAATGTTCCTGTGTATTCCTTAGCTCCCCCACCTTGTCCCGAGATCTGCAGACGGGTCTTGATCAAGTCCAACGGCTGCACGACAACTGTCGCGCCCATTCTAAAAATACAAAGCAAACTCGCTATCAGTCAATTGCATAATAGAACGTGATTAAAATCCGGCCTTGCGGAGTCTCTAAGCAACCGCGAATCAATGTTTTCGATCACACCGGCTTGATCACCTGTTGAGATGACGCAATCAGATGCGCGAATTTACTTTTCTACTTCACGGCAACATGTTTGCCAGCTCTTGATCTACAGAGCAACAAATTCAATGTCAAGAATTTTCACACAAGACGGTGTGGTGTGTACATAGCAATTCCTTTTCTCTGCTATTTTTAGCGTGATCAGCTTTGCGAAATGAGAGTAAAATAATTGTCGCGTTTGTTTGCCAATATCAAGATCAACGCCTGAGTCATTAAACTTATCGGTTTGATACCAACAAACTCGAAAAGTGTTTTATAATTAGCACTCGACCGCAGCCACTCGGCTAGATAAGATAATATCCCGGTAGAAACGTGTCAAAATTGAGTTATGATTGATCTCCGGACTCAGAGATTGTTATTTACAAGCCAAGGCCGCGGCTGGCCTGGCTAAAGAAAAGAAAAAAATGACGGAAAACCTTCAAAACCAATCGTGTAGCGATTTTTTTCTTGTATGCATCGAGTGACGTCGGATTTCGACACCGTCGGGCTGGCTCGGGAAAAATGTGCAACTGATTACATAAATAGAAAGTATGTTGACACACGTCGGAGCGAAGAAGCGACGACGTCACACTTGATGGAGCGAGTAAAATCGGATTTTTCTTGATTCTAAAGGTTCGAGGCAAAGTCGAGGTCGTCAAGTGTTATTTACAGCGATAAAAAATTGACTTTCTTACCCCGATGATCCTCCAAACAAATACTGCAGATAAGCTGGCTTCTTTTTAGGAACAACTGGGGCTTGTTTTGATTCACTCATTATTTTCTCGTAACTTTTTTCCAAAACAAAATTGATTGTTTAATCGCAACGCGATTAGCCGAGCAAACAAATAACTTGAAGCTTTCTAAATGCAGGGCAGGAACCTCTTTTCGGTTGGTGTTGATCGAACGATTGCAGAATGATGAATGAATCAGGCAACCGCGCGAAAGAGGTGAACGGATTTGAGGAACACGAAAATCTATATCACGAGTAAGGTAAACCGACGGATACAAGACAGTCCGAACGACCAGTTGATCCGGACAAGTTCATTTGATCCGGAAAATTCAAATTTAAAAATTCCGTTACTGAAATTCAAACCTGTCAACCCACAAAAGACGCTAAATTGTAGTTTAGAAAAATATATTTTCAATCAATTTTCATACACAATTAGACAATCGCTTCAGTGAATTTCGTCTTTACAATCCAAATTATAAAAAGCTCTGTCCCGAATTATTTTTCACATCACTTTGCTTTCTTTGCGGCGTAAAGTGTTCCGGTCTTCAAACAAAATTAATTTGACTACATTAAAAATAAAGTTTACACTTGAATCGGTTATGTTTTGTCTGAAAGTTGTTAATCTGTATCTGTTGTATAAAACAATAATAAGCCATAAATCATATTGCTTGAAGGAGTTTTTAATCAATAAGTCCAGTAATGAATGGTCGGGCCTGAAAAGTGATTTTCATCGTTTGCGTGCTCAAAATCGCATTTCCAGGTCCGGCTTAGAAGAGGTATAAATCAATTCAATAATTTCTGTTCCCCTTCTGACTTGATAAATGTTCTCAATGCGCGATGTGTACAGTGGCAGCCTTTTCCAGCCGACATTGATTATGACATGAAGATTTCCGAATGTTGAAGTTTTTTTTTCTTAAGCCTAAACAATCAGTTTTTTCAAAACACTTTTCAATCGCGATTTGATATCAAAAGACTAACAAAATGCGTTTTGCTGATTATCAGAGTGAATGCCCGTCTCGAAAGGAACAAAAATGTTGTCAAATCTAACTTGCTCCGTCGTGTTTTCTTATCAAAGTGCAAATTTATAAAATCAATCGCAAGTCGTTGTAAAATTCTAGAAAATAATCTTCGAATGAGTTTGAATAGAATTTCAAGAGTTTTGACTGACAGTTTATGACGTTCTTCATACCTGCACAAAGAAGTATTTTAGAGTTAAATCATTGAAACGATAAGACGACGTCGGCGCTGCCTGCGAATGACGTCAAGCGACATTTCGTGATGGTTCGTCACCGCCCACGCAGCGATTGCACAATTTTCAGCCACATCTGGCACCGATCGCCATACGCAGGCCGCGTCTTTGTACAAAAATGATAATTCGCGCTTTTCTCTATTGTTATAAAGACTTTAACTATCTAACTTTTATCAATAATAGTTTTCTTTTCATATAAATTGAATAGCAAAAAAGTTTCTTCATCATCCCATCATCTGTTTCACCTATAATACAAAATGTTTCGTGGTTTCATCTTCATCAGCTTTTAAATGTGTTTAAATTTTAAACTTTTAGTTATGAGTCCCGCCGTATGCCTTAAAAACACATCACGTGGCTGCACACCGGAACAAAGCAGCTCCGCTTACGACAGAAACGGGTTTGATTGATTCGGACTCATCCAAGCCGGGTTGCCGTTGTTGTTGTTATTTAAATTGTTCTAAAAATGGAAAAATTACGAGACGTTAGGAATGTGCTGGGAATAAAATTTAGCGCAGTTTTTTATGATTTGCGTCAGTTCCGTTAAGTGGATTACATTTCTGCATCAGTAAACCACATGTCGGAACTGCTGCTTGTAGTGATCACTATAAATAAACTAGGACAATCTACTTAAAGAGCTTCGTGACGGGTTGCAAAGGGTTTACAAGGGATTGGGACAGTCTGAGTGATGAAGGATCTGATTGTTTATGAAATCTTTGAATTCTTCTAGGGTCATTCGTACTTTAAAACTAGAACTTATGAAAAATCAGGTTTTTAATAATAAAACCTGTATCCTGGCTTGTTCAAGGAAAAAACGCAAAGCGCCAATACATTTGGCCTGACTACCAAAAAGCGTGTTGCGGCTTCACTCAAGTAGAAATGGTCATAAAATTCAATTCAACCCATCTTACACAAGTTTAGAAACTTTTTAATTAGAAACCAATGTTTCGACAGACTTTATATCATAGAATTTCATAATTCATGCTTAAAAATTTCAACTTCAGACAAAATCCTTACAAAAATTCTTCCCAAAACTATTTCAATTGAAATGCTAATGAGCAAGGCTTGGTTCAGAATGTTCCAGGTATTCCCACTGCACCCCCAAACCCCACCCAGCTCTTCAAAAAACTACCACACAATGAACTCAACAATAATTCCAAATCAATGTGACTGCTGCAACATAATAAAAACTGGTGCGTGTCGTAAAAACTCAAGACTCGTGACTTAATAAACTCATAATTTGATTAGGAAACTCATGAATGGAATCTCAGATTCTTTAATTACCAAGGTGGATGGGTAAAATTACCAACAATTATTAATTATCGATTATTTAAGCATCCAACCGCTTCTCATTGCTGGCTATAGACGAAATGGTTTAAGAAAAACGATTTACACACATGAAGATTATGGTCATTAGGGGAAATTTTATGTTTTTATCGGCTTTTATGATTGCGTCATGGTTGGTGGTGGATGATCGACGAGAAATGTTCGTGACATTGAATAGGAATTGCTTTAAAACAATCACGTTCTGTCTACTGAGCTCACTAGCCAATCGATAAAGGAAACTACGGCCATCGAGAGCGACTGAGGGCAAGCGGTGCCAACAAATCAACACCCAGATACTCACGCAGAGGAAAAAGTCGCTTTTGAATGCGAGAGAACTTGGTCGCAAATTGTTTTGCGGAATGTTAGGGGCGTGAATGTCGTCGAGGCTTTTGCTGAGACTGTCGGCGAACGCGATCGAGGACTCCACGTAGCATGTATTGAAAATATCAGCGTCGTCATCGGCCGTGTCGACAGCAAAGCCAATGAAAATTGCTTCATTATTGTTATTCACAGTGTCACCGTGCGTGAAAACGCTTTCATCAGCGAAATGGAACTTGAAATAGATATTTCGAGTGGCAAGTGGAGGAAGAGAGAGAACGTTTGTTGATAAAAACATTTTTCAGTGGAGTTTATCTTGGAGATTGCGAGATTTGTTAACTTACCTGAGCTGTTTCATTGTTGTTCACTGGCGCCCAGGGATCCTGGTTCATCGTTACGGGGAACTGTTGCTGCTGTTTAAGCTGGTTTATGGACGGATTCTACGAGTAAAAAACGAGTCAGTGAGAAGTGTTGATGAGAGAAGATATTTTGCAATGTGAAGGTGAATTTAAATCGACCCCTCCACATCTTGTTGCTAAGAGTAAGCCTTCTCCAGTCAGTAATTTGACACCAACATGACACCAATTTGACGCCAACTCAAAATCTCCGTCAAATTTCATCAAAAAATCTTCATTTCCCCACGCATGACGTTCCACCCCAGTTTATAATCTTACCAGAGGCTGGTTCTGCTGGAACAAGTTCTTCGTCTTCAGCGCCGGTGATTCAAATGGATTGTATGCATTATTGTTGGTGGAGTTGTTAACAGGCTTGATTAGATTATCCAAATTGACCAGAGCGGAGTTTTCACCCAGGAATGCCGCCGGCGTCTTGACTGTGGTCTTCTTTTGCGCAAGCGGATCCATGTCTCCTAGCAAGTCGTTAAGGTTATTGTTGTTCTGGCGGTTCAGCAAGTCGTTGACGGGTGACGATGATGATTGCAGCGCGGATTTGCTGCGATTCGTGATTATGTCGAATTCGTCTAGGTCGGAGCCGGGCGTGAGTCCACCGAGTGAACTGTTGGTCTGACGCGGTGCGGGCGCTGGGAACTGCGATTAGAAGAAGAATGTTATTAAAAGTATCACGAATCCAGTTTATCAACTTACACCACTAGGAGGCTGATTCAATTGTTTTGTTACTGGCGCCCACGGATCCAAAGGCTCTTTCTCTAAAGTCTTTCCGTTCCAAGGATCAGGCATTTGCTGTGTTTGTGTTTTGCTATTCCAAGGATCTGCATTGACTGGTTTCATTCCCCAAGCACTTTCGAGGTCATTACTGGCTGCGGGTCTAGCTGGCAGGACTGGAACTGCACCAGCCATTGGTGGAACGTTTTGAAGCCAGCCCTCGATTGAAGACGTTGAGTTAGCAGACGGGGAAATGGTTCTGGCGGCAGCCGATTGTCCACTCGGTTCTGTTAAGCCAAAAGCAGCTGCGTGGTTTGATGACGATGGGGGTGGCGGCAGCCAAGGATCAGCGGGCTTTGACGACCAAATGTCGTTTGATCTCGGTTGAGGCATTGGTGGGCCTGACGGCAGTCCCCACGGATCGCTGTTGGTGGGACTCGAAATGCCGCTGGCGCCAAATGAAATGTCTAACAAGTCTACCAAATGGCTTTCCTTCTTAGGTTCAGCCTTTTTGAAGTCCTGTTCGCTTTGACTCAACGCAAGTTGCAGTCGCACATCGTCGCTGCGTCTCTTTTGATCCTCCTGTTCAGCTTCTTCCTTAGACATGGCAATTGCCAGTTGCAATTGGAGCTCTTCTTCGCCAATCGTTTGAGGGCGAACAAATTCAATCTCAGCTGCACCACCGGCCGCTCCAGCTGCTGCTGCAGTTGCCGCTGGTCGATCGGACTCTGGCCAGACTGGCGTGTCTCGATCACGACTCGGACCGTCGATGGATCCGTCGCTTCCAAAACCACTAGCGGTTCGTGCGAATCTTTCTTTAGCTTTCAAAGCTCGAGCACGTTCAGCTATGGGTGAGAAGGACTAGTTAACACCCGTGATTCAATTGCACATTTTTTGCACTCACCTTTGAGACGTTCGTCATCCTTCAGAAGAATAACCATCTGTTTGGCTTTCTCACGAACATGCACGCCCTGGTCTTTGCCCTCCTCCATGTACTGGAAGTCTTTGAGGGTCTGTATGGAGAAAATGTTCTCTTTGCACTGTTGCGCCACCTTCTCCGAGCCCGTCTTTATGAGGTACTCGAGCAGCAGCAGCGCCTTGTAGACGTGACGCCAGTTCTTGCCGTGGTCGTTCGTCCGCTTCCAAATCATTTGCATGATTTCCGAGAAGGCAACGACATTGTATGTCAGGTCGGCGACTTCAGCCATGATGGTCGAGGATGGTCCCCATGGATCGTTCGATGTCGCCTCTCGCACTTTTACCTATTCGCACAGAAAAGCATTGTTTGAGCACACTTCTTGTACAAGATAAGCACAATCAGTTATTCACCTGAGCATCCGAGTAATTGTGTGCGAGATTCTTGATGTTTCTCCTCAATCCAGCTACATTCATCTGCATTTTGATCGGTTATTCACGAATATTCTTTGTTGATGATCTGAAAGAGCGATGAAAAGAGTCAACAATCTTTCGCACCAAATGTTCGATCGCAACTCGATTCGTGGCCGCGAAATGAACGCGAAAACTGTTTACAAGTTTGCCTTAATTCAATTATCGGGGCGAGCTTATGTGAACGTCTCAACAGAAGCCAAAGGAAAACTGGCCAATCGATTTTTCCTTTCCACGTTCACTCGAGTGCAGTTCACGCCGATAAAAATTGTTTTGAGCATGAAGTGAGAACCTTCGCGATTTATTTATGAAGCGATGTTTGCAATGAACAGCACTTTGCGAATTTCTTCCGTCACTAGTCTTCTTCTTGCTTTTCTGATGTCTGCGACCGTTCTGAGCGAGACTTTTCCATATTGAAAGCACTTTCCCCGAACATTTCACAAAGAAAACTGCGGAATCGTCACAAAGACGATAATTTAAGGCACAACTCGACTGCGCTTCGGCTTTATCTCTGCCACAAAGATAAAGAGTTAAGCTTTTTTTGTTGCCATTGAAAATGTAGGAATGATTCATACGAGACTGGTGTAGGAGAGAGAAAATCAATTCTGAATGTTGATGAACTTGATTTCGTCGAAGAAGAAAATCAAAATTCGTAAATTCGCATCCATCTCCGACTCCAGCCACTTTCTATTGATCTGAGGCACTCCACGGCACACGAATCGGCGTAATTGGGCGAACTGGTGATGCAATTCTGGCCAGAAGTCTCACCTTTTTCCAAGAAAAATCAAATTTTTTACAGGAAACCAAAATAAAACTTAAAACACTGCAAATTTGGACTTTTTCTGCCAAATTCTCGACGGCCGCGCGACCTTGGTCAATCTCAGCAAACTTTGATGCTTAATAACACGAATTGGGTCAGTTTCTCGTAGATCGTTTTTACTACCGACTTTTAACTTTTCTAGACTCTTCACAATTGTCAGATTTCGTTCCCCTCGGTTCGAGATCGGTCTCGAGATTGCCCCTCGGAAGGTCAAAGATTTGAATGACAAACGTGGAGTCATGATTTTAACGGACGACAAGATGAAAAGCTTTGCTTTGATTGAGATGAATGTTTAAGCTGACTTTAAAAATGCAAAAAATGCCAGAAGTTCCACTTTTGATTGAACAAACTTCTGACCTGACTAGTGCAGAATAAAAACCAGTGACATTCAAACAAGGCCGTACGTTAACAGACACAACTACCGAGTAAATAACAATTCACTTTGTTCTTATCCCTAGAGCGTCCATAAACTTACAATTTACACTTGTTAATTTCTTAGGACTTTTGTTAATTTGATAAGAGACCGGCTCTTTCTCAATTCTTTGCAATATAAATTCCAAGCTTTCATTTCTGATCAGAAGATGACTAGAAAACGTCAAAGTGGCAAAACAAATAAATAAATGTGAAATCCATTGTTAAAAATATTTAACACAAGAAGTTTCACGAAGTTACTTACTTACATTATAGGTGTCATGATCGGTACCACCATTCTACCACTTTATCACAATATCATACATTTATTCACGCACATATCGTGCATATCAATATACCATTGCATTTCATTCTGGTTTCATTTTTTATTTCGAAAAGACGAGAATGCAACGACTGTGTCAATATTTGCGAATATTTTCTATGAAATAATCAGCAGGTTTGTTAGAAACCTAGCCTTCAATTCCGCAGGTCAAGAACTTTCATTCTGCGTACGCCTTGATGATGATCGCCTGCTTGCGGTGTTAATCATCTGCAAATTTAATTTTAATCTTTCGATGGTCGATTCGTATCTAGAAATTCATTAGATCGTGGGTATAATTGGAAGCCATTCAAAGCAGTTTCAATTTTTTGAAGGCCGTTCGGGGGTGGAATGATGGGAGGTAAAGATCTTTGTCCCTAGCTTTTGCAGAAGATCAAAAGAATTGTTTTAATATCCACAGAAAATCAGCAGTACGGTCAAGGCCAGATGGGAATGGGACCGATTGGGATGTGATAAAGACAATGCATTAATGCTTAATTAGGCAGTTTTCCAAAATCTATTTGTTGAAATATTTTTGCATTTTTATCTTCAAAGAAGCAGACTCATCTGTTGAGATTGAAACAATAAGGTTGCAAGCAATTAAACTTAAGCCAACTCTTTAATCACTCTTCGGGAGAAAACTCTCTCAAACTTTCGTCGTTATCACACTGCATTTATTTTTGAATTTTAGTATTTCTGCAGCAATGAATGAAAACAAATACTTTGTGGTCTTCATGTCGACTAAGAAAGAGCTGAACCAAAAACTTTGAAGTGCTTACACAAGCCGAAAGGATAAAAGAACACACACAAGAATAGAAGACTTGCAAGAAAATTTCCAAGTTCAACTCTTCATAACATTTTGCTTCGTGAATTTCTCACAAAGTGATGGTTTTGCTAGGAGTGAAACTTTCACACCTCATATTCTACAAAAGAAGGGAATCTAAATAGTTTAACGGTTTTTCATTAAAAATCAGCGTTTCGTTTAAATTTAAAAAATCCGTTGAAAATATTGACAAGAATTATCCATCAAAACGAGGCAATTTAGAACTTTATTATTTAGTGTAGCAACAACTGGCTTTGCAATACACAAACCAATTAGACTTGAAGCACAAAAAGTAGGTAGCAAATGGTGTCAAAGGAACAGTTGGATTTTCCTGTTTTAATCAAATCGAAGCTCGAATTTCATGACAAAATTTTAATCGAAGCCAACTTCACAGAATTTCATTGCCAAAAGAACCGAAATGGACAACATGTCTTTGTCACTCGATGAGTTCATCAAAAAGAAGGCCATGGATGACCAGTTTGCGTTGTTGAATCATCGCAAGCGCATTCAGAACATCCAAAAGGAAGATTTGGACGTCAGCTTGGACGATTACATTCGAGAATCGCGTGTCGACGAAATGGAGCAAGAAGAGGCTGTTTGTGGGAAGTTCGATCGTCGCTCGATGCGAGGTGAAGTCAGCGATTCCGAAGACGAGAACGAGTTTGACATTAAACTGGGCTCTTTCAACACAACAATGATCAAGGAAGAAGATCCAGACAGCGATCTCGATGGTCTCTTGCACTTTGAGACTCCCGAAACACGTCAAGGCATCAGAGTCCGCTCGCAGCAGTTCCGCTTACTGCCTGAGAATCTCGTCGATCGACCAAAAGGCATGAAGAGATTGCTGGCACTGCCGTTGGACGAGAGCGAACGCTACAAGAAGAAACACATCCAGGGAGGAAGAGTTCACAAGCGCACTGGAAGTCGCTTTTCGAGCAATACGAGTTTCGCACGCCGCCTCAGCAGCGTCCCGTCCACCGGATCATTCGTCGAAAAGGGAAAATTCACGTTCAAAGTCGGTAAACAAGGAGTCGTCGGCATCGAACGCAACACACGCGCTCCTAAACCGACTTCTTCGTCCTTTGTGCAATCATCGACATCATCCAACGGTGCAGTCACTGTCAACATGAACTGGAACGGGTTCTTCGAAGGATTCACGGAAATTGCCGAGAAATTCGTCAAGCCGGCTCCGCCACCACCGGTCGTTGAGCCAACAGATGGCGATGACTTGAGCCTCGCCGCTTTAAAACTGCTCGAAATGTTGAACGCAAAGAATCACTTCGGCAACCGCCCAGCCGGCTCTTGCGATGTCAAGTCAAACCTGTGCCAATCGCGCAACTTCTACATCTCGAATCCTTAATTCTTCCAAGTGTTAAGTCATCCATGCTTACCTCAAGTCTTTCCATTTAATATGAATTAATTCATTTCTCAATAAAGAACACGGAGCTTCGGCTTAACATCAAATTCCATTCCGTTTATTTGCTGTGAGACTTACAAAACTTGATTTTTAAGACATTTTTGCAATTTTTTAATTTTAAAGAAACGAAATTTACTCATCAGTGCCATCAGAGTGAGTCGGGCAAGGTAGAGAGACACGCTCCTTACATTGTCAGTTCCATGATGGCGTTGACTATATCGTTGTTGTTGTTCTTAAGCGCGCGGATGGCTTTGGCTCGCGGGACGTTGGCTTGCGACACCACCAGTTCGATGTCTTTTTCATCGACTCCGGTCTCGTCGACTTCCTCCTCGTCCTCTTCGGCGATCGGAGCGACGACGTTGGTAGATGAAGCGATGTCAGCTGGTGTGGCTTCCGGTGCCTTGAACTTCTCAGCCGCAGCGACTTGGGCCTGTTGCGACAAGTCCTCGATCTTGGCCTCGCCGAAGATGATGTAGGTGTCGGAGTGGGGGTTCTTGTACACGTCCGGGTTGTTGATGACGAACAAGATATTTTTGGACTTGCGGATGGTGACTCGAGTCACGCCGGTGATGGGCTTCAATCCCAGCTTTGACATGATCTTGCGGGCCTTCTTCTCGCCGCGCGACTGCTTGGCCTTCGAGACCATGTCGATGGGGAGCCCAGCAGCGCCTCCGGATCCCAACTGCGCGGCTCCTTCTGTAGCATCTTCCAATTCTGGGATTGAATCGTCACTTTCTGTGTCGCTAACGTCGTCGGTCAACTTTGGCTCGGCGTCAGCAGCGGCTGCTGGCTTTCCGGCTTTGATTTCGGTCAATTCAGGCATGTTATGTGTTTCTACAATAAGAAAAGCAGAGATTGCGATTAGTGGCTGGGAATCAGTCGGTTGTGGTTTCCGGGTCGCTTTGGTTAACCTCCAAACATTTTCTACAGAAGTTCTCAGTCTTGTGCAAGAAGGGAGTGACCGGTGTAGGTTATCACACCGGGAAATCGTTTACAACACTGGTAAGAGCAGTGAATCAAGGCGGGTCGAAGGTTGCACTCGGCAGTCCAATGATTAAAATATTTCGCAGAAAATAAACATTGCCAGACGAAAAATGTCTTTGGCGATTGAAATCCAGGTAGAAGCACAGATTTTCGATGACAGTGCCCACAAAGAACCCAAAAAACCCACAAAGAAACCACTGCACTTCAGTTTAACTCACTTTTTTAGCAAAGCAAAGGAACTGTGTCCGAATGTGAATCGAGAAAGAAATTGAGCAGATTGTTACTCGGTTACCCTTCGGTTGAGTCGACAAAGTAGTTCAAGAGTCGGTAAAGCCGGAATTTGAATTTCAAGAATCGGGTAAATTTCACAGCTGTCTGTATGTCTTTTTGATATAAAAATTGTCCGCCCAATCATCAGTCTATCAAAGAAGTTTGAAGAAAGACGTTCCTAAATAAACTCTGAGTGCTCGTTAACATTTCTATCACTATGGAAAAGATTATTCCAATCGGAATCGCAGTTGTCACTGCGCTTTACTTGCTAAAGTAAGCAAAATTAGATTTATTAATTAAGTTTAGTGCCTGAACTAGTTTCTGCAAGTTTTGGTGACAGCTTGACTAGTTGCTTACGTAATTCTTTGCTAAGTCGATTACTGTTGATAAGAAGAAAAACGTGAAAATACAACACAAATGTGAGATAATGACATGAAAAATATTATTTTTTCTGATGACCTTCAGTCGGAGAAAAATATTTGAGTTTCATTCTTTTAAATTGGAAAGAATGTGAGAACAAAATGGCAAAAACATAAAATGTTAAGAGAGATTTACTGTTTTTGATTACCAGCCTATTTAGACATTCTTAATCTTCCAACATTTATCTTAATATTTTGTGAAAATTTAAGCGTCACCGGCGTTTTGACTCACAACTGAATCATCTGTTGAACATCTGTTCTGCAGTTTTGTGCACACTTTAATAGTTTTCTCGTTCCAATCTGATTTCTATCTTTTGTCTTCAGCTTCAGATTATATTTGCGATCTTGACAATGAAATTAATTGTCGGAAGAAGACGAAAAGAATCACGAAACGAATTGAGAAAGTTGCTGTAAACTTATGAAATCATGATCTCCACGCTCTCACGGCGATGTAAGAACCTCCGAAAATGATTTTTGTGCAAATCATCATCCGGTGTCCAAACGCACACACAAGTCTGTGATAATTTACAACTCACGATATAACAGTTATTACCCAACACAACCAACCAGCCAGTACTCGAAGCTTAAATCTTTCTCTCTTTACTTTCAACTCAGTTCAATTAGCGAGCTCTAGCCAAACGCACTGTTTTGAGTGTTCAGAACCGAAAATACTTGAGTTTGAACAACAATGGAGTGGTGGATTATTCTAATAATTATTTTGGCTTCGCTTTTGGTTTTTGCCGGGCTGCTTTATCTTTTGAAGTGAGAATTATGTCATTGTGCTCAAGAAAGCTTTTCATTGTTCAAGTGTGCAACTGTTCCAAGTTTTTTTTTATCAAGCTTTGTGAAGAAATAAGTTTCCAAATCAACTTTCATTTAAAAATTGATGAAGTCGACATAATATGTTTAATTAGGAATTGAACCGAACTTCTTTTAAAGCGTCTTTCAAAGTATTTTTGTGTGTGTTTTTAAATTATTTTCATACGATCATACATGACCGAATTTCTTACATTTGAAACGCTGAAAAAACATGATTTTCTTTAAATCAAACCTAACTCGAAGCTTGATTGATAGATCTTTCTTTTCAGACTCTACGTTCGTCGGGCGAAATACACGAAAAACACGCGAATCGCCGACAAGATCGTCATCATCACCGGCGCAAACACGGGCATCGGCAAGGAGAACGCGATTGATTTTGCGAGACGCGGTGCGAAGGTTTACATCGCTTGTCGAGACACGAAACGTGGTGAAGATGCACTTAAAGACATTAAAAAAGAAAGCGGCAGCGAGAAGGTTCATTTCCTGCTACTCGATTTGGCCTCGATGCAGTCGATCCGAGATTTCTCGAAGAAATTTCACGAACTCGAGTCACAACTCCATATTCTGGTCAATAATGCCGGTGTAATGGCTTGCCCAAAGGCAAACACGGCTGATGGATTCGAAATGCAGCTTGGCACCAATCATCTCGGCCACTTCCTTCTCACGAATCTTCTTCTCGATTTGTTGAAGCAATCGGCACCGAGTCGCATAGTTGTTGTGTCTTCGTCGGGCCACAAAATGTCAGGCATTAACAAAGACGACTTGATGAGTGAGAAATCGTACAGTCCATGGAAAGCTTACTCACAAAGCAAGTTGGCAAACATCTTGTTTGCTAAAGAACTGGCGAAAAAACTCGAAGGCACAGGCGTGATTGTCAACAGTTGTCACCCGGGCGTGGTTGCCACAGAACTCGGCCGTCACATGAACGAAACTCTGCGAAAGTTCTTAATCAAACCGTTCCTTGGGCCATTCTTCAAGACTCCTTGGGAAGGCGCGCAGACACAAATCTGCATGGCACTCGATCCTGACCTCGCCAATGTCAGCGGAAAATATTTCAGCAACTGCAAGGAAACAACTCCGTCGAGAGCCGCGCAAAACGACGAAACCGCCGCATGGCTTTACCAAAAGAGTTTGGAACTTGTTAATTTGTAAGTGAAAAGAAAATAAATCGATCAATAACAGAAGTTTTTGAGCAAATGTTTGAATAGCGGTGAAGTTTTTTTTTGAACGGAACTTGTTAACTGCTCGAAAGTGAAATTAAAGACGAAAAAATTTAAATTGTTCCAATAAAGAACCTGTTCGATTGAAAACCGGTTCCGGATGTAAACAAAGGTTCATTTCTCTCGGTTGTTTAGCGAATCGAAAAAATCATAACAAAACTATGAGAAATCAGAATGTTTGTCTTAGTTTAGTGGAAACGCCGAAGACGATAAGAAATCGTTCTTAAGTTTTAAATTCTGGCGTAATTTGCATAACGAGTTTTTAATTTACACAAATTCTCACAAATTTTGGGTAACGAAATGAAGAATTCAACGATAATTAACGCCACAACTGCAAAATCAATTATAAGCCTACTCAAGGATGATGGCGATGGTCGACCGTTATGGCTGAAAATCGCTTTCTACGTCGTTCCGTTGTTCAGCGGATCAATTCTGCTGTATCTGGTGCGGTAGGTCGTTGATTATGCAGGAATTCCAATCAAAACTTTTTTTATTTTCAAATCGTTGAAGATTCTTCTTGAAAGGCGATTTGTATAAAAAAGACACGAAAATCTATGGAAAAGTTGTGATCGTCACCGGCGCTAATTCTGGGATTGGAAAGGAAACTGCGATCGAGTTGGCAAAGCGCGGCGGTAAAGTTTACATCGCTTGTCGTGACCAAGCAAAAGGCGAAGACGCGTTGAAAAAAATCAAGAAGCAAAGCAACAGCGACAAAGTTTATTTCTTACAACTTGACCTTGCGTCTTTGGACTCTGTGCGAGATTTTTCCAAGACATTCCGCGAGCTCGAAAGCAAACTCGACATTCTTGTGAACAACGCTGGAGTCATGTTGTGCGGTAAATCTAAGACGAAAGACGGCCATGAACTTCATTTTGGAATTAACCACCTCGGACACTTCTTATTGACGAATCTTCTGCTGGATCTTCTCAAAGCCGCCACGCCAAGTCGCATCGTTGTCGTTTCAGGTTTTACCCACAAATGGGGAGTGATCAACAAGGAAGATCTCAACGGTGACAACGCTTACTCGAGAATCAAAGCATTCTGCAACAGCAAACTCGCCAACAATCTCTTCGCTTTTGAACTTAGCAAAAGGCTTCAAGGAACCGGTGTCACCGTCAACAGCCTTCACCCAGGCCTTGTTCTAGCCACGTTCTTTAAAATCTTCATAAATTTCTCAATGCTAAATACAGTTTTAGATTATCTCGTCGAGTTTCTCTTCAACACACCGCAACAAGCCGCTCAGACATCAATTTGCCTTGCCGTTGACCCTGAACTTGAAAAAGTCTCGGGGAAATACTTTTTGAACTTGAAGGAAGACACGCCGTCGCAAGAATCAACGAATGAAGAAGATTCTTGTTGGTTGTGGAAGAAAAGTGAAGAGTTGGTTGGGTTGAGTGTGGTTTGAAGCAAGGACAAAGTTAAGTTTATACAAAAAGGTTTTCTATTTTTCCTCAAATTTTAAAACAAAAACCATTAAAACTACATTTTTAAACTGAATAACTCGTCAATTTTACACTTTCATTCCAAAGCCACTCAGCCATGCTGTCATTTTTGGCAGTCCAAAGAGTCCAACATTCTTTGCAGTCTGCAAAATACTTTCCACTCACTTCACTCAAGTCTGGATCCACTGCAAGTCGGATTTGCGTTTGGGCACCAGCAACCGTGTTTTTGAACAGGATCCACTGAAATGGCGCTGTCAATATTCTGTTGAAAATAAATTTAAAATAAACTTGTTCACTAATTTCCAGTTATTTCACAGACCTGACAAAAACATTGACATGACGTTGAAGGCCACTGTGTACAGCACCTGATGAAACAAAAACGTACTTCGTGCAATGAATACCAATGAATCTTACCTGGGTGTAAACAGTTGGCTGTAACTCCACTTCCTTGGAGTCGCTTTGCAAGTTCACGGGTGAACAAAATATTCGCGAGTTTACTCGACGCGTATTGGAACCATCGAAAATAAAAAATTTCGCCATTCAAGTCATGCTTGCGAATTTTACCGACAATGTGGAACAAACTCGAAACCACAACAGCCCTGCTTGGTGCAGATGCTTTCAGAAGATCAAGCAGAAGATGTGTCAGCAGAAAGTGACCAAGATGATTGGTACCAAAGTGAAGCTCAAAACCATCTTTGGTTTGCGCTTTTGGGCAAGCCATTACACCGGCATTGTTGATCAGCACGTGCAGCTGAGTTTCAAGTTCATGGAAGTTCTTCGAAAATTGTCGCACAGAATCCAACGAAGCGAGGTCAAGTTGTAGGAATTGAACTTTGTCACTGCCACTCTCATCTCTGATTTCTTTCAACGCGTCTTCACCGCGCTTTGTGTCACGACACGCGATGTAAATTTTTCCACCCCGTTTGGCTAAATCGATCGCAGTCACTTTGCCAATTCCAGAGTTAGCGCCTGTTATCACCACAACTTTGCCATCAATTCTAGTGTCTTTTTTAAACTTTCCACCTTGCATGTAATTCCTGGAATCATTAAACAATAATTTTACGGTCTTAAAAGTACTTAACATCCTTTCACCTTAGCAGAACAATGAACAAAACCAAAACCACAAGCAAAATGAACGCAACAGTAATTGCAGCTATCGTGTCTTGAAGTTGTTCTGTCATTTTTACGCACAAAACCAAACGACTTGAACACTCAACCACAACTGAACACAAAACGAGTCAATTACGATTTACACACAGCGTTTTTACTCTCAGAACTGATTTCTCAGAGAAAGATTGAAGTTAATTAATATTCTTGTCCGTGACGATACTGAAAAACTTCGTCGCTTTAAAAGCTCGCTAAAATGGAATCACTGGTATTAAAAAAAGCTTCTGTGAATGCTGTTGAATTACCTCAAGGTCCTCTTTTGTAAATCCTAAAGTGGTAAATATTCGACTACAATTAAACCTTATTTCAGAACCACATGCATCAGAAGCTTCATGCGCAAGGCCAACCCAAAATATTTTTTCAACATTTCTTGTTTTGCTAAATCACAGAGTCGGAATTGTTCAACTGCAACTGCTGTTTGCAATCAACCCTTTTTTTCAGATTTCTTGCAAAACACCAATATTAGTAATGCAAACTGCGCCGGTAAGAATTCACTCAATATTTGAGAAGAAAAAAAATTAGTTCATGGCTAATTAAAGATGGAATATTATCTAAACTACAAGTACGGAACCATTTACTGCGAAGTTCTGCACATATGCGAGGTTTCAGGATCACTCACGGTACATTCAGAGATTTGGATTAGGAAATAATTGTATTGAAGAAGCTAACAAAAACATAATTTTCCGAGAATTGTTAAATTTAATGACGTCAAGTGCACCAGGTTTTATAAAGCCATGTCGAGATACATATGTACAAAGTTAGTTCGTTTTATTAGTCTTTTAGACAGCAGAATAATCATTTGACAATTTTGTATAGGAAATCAGGATCATAAACGCGTCTGTTCAAAGTGGAACACTGCCAGCGTTTTTCCCAACAGTAGACTACAACTTCGACCTAATCATAACAGCACCCGATGCTTACTTGAACACCAGCATCCAAGGGACATGCTACTCTCCGCTGAAGGAAACTTGGGGCTGAAGTTGCATGAAATCTCAAAAACATTTAATTTTTTGTATGTTATTTGTTTGTAATTGCACAAAGTTTATAAAAAAATATAATAAATTTCTAGTGATTGTGCTTCAAGTGAATTGTAAATTTAGTAGTTATTCTTAAGGATTAAGATTTAAGAAGCTTTTCTTTAAGTTATTCTCCCTGGTTTCATTAAAGTTGTGCTTAAGTTCTTAAATGTGATTTTATGCTCGATTTAACGGCGGACTTTTGCTGATTGTCACCTAAGCAACAGTGTTCGGCACCGACATTCCAGTCCATTCTTCGCTGATTTTCCACAGCCAAGCTGCGGTTTCATCATTTCTCGCTGCTCCGGATGTCCTTGCTGGTGTGCAGTCACTGTAGTACTTGCCTGTGACGTTTTCTAAATCTGGATCGACTGCAAGACAGATTTGAGTTTGTGCGCCTGATTTCGGTGTCTTAAAAATGATGTGCTTCAGAGGTGTCATGAAGATTCTGCGAAACAATGGTTTCAAGTGAGTAAATAGATGACACAAACGATGTTTTGCAAGTCATACTTAGATAAAATATCCACGTCACGCATTAGTTCAGTGTTGACAGCGCCTGGGTGACAACTGTTTGCAGTAACACCCGACCCTTCCAAACGCATCGCCAACTCTCTTGTGAACAAAATATTTGCCAATTTGCTTTGTCCATATGCAATCCATCTCCAGTACGACTTCTCGCTGTTTAAATCTTCCTTGTTGATCCGGCCGTACCAGTGGAACAAACTTGACAAGTTAATGACGCGACTTGGCGCTGATTGTTTCAACAAGTCAAGCAGAAGATTGGTCAACAAGAAATGGCCCATGTGATTGGTGCCAATTTGCATTTCGAACCCGTCCTTCGTTTGTGACTTCGGAATTGCCATGACACCGGCATTGTTGATCAAGATGTGCAGTTGAGTTTCAAGTTCGTGGAATCTCTTTGAAAACTGGCGAATTGACTCCATCGACGCCAAGTCAAGCTGCAAGAAGTGAACATTATCGCTTTCGCTGATTTCTTTTATCTGCTTCAGAGCCTCTTCACCGCGTGCAGTATTGCGACAAGCGATGTAAACCTTTCCGCCACGCTTGGCCAAGTCGATAGCGGTTTCCTTTCCAATGCCGGTGTTTGCACCGGTGATTATTACGACTTTTCCGTCGATCCGAGTATTTTTCTTGTACTGGCCGCCCTGTGCGTAGAGCCTGTCGAAATCAAGGTTGTTAATTAATATCGTTGAAGCAAGCATTAAAAACCGAAATTTTTTGATAATATATCCGAGATTTCATGCGCGTCTAATGCGTCGTGAATCAACGTTGAAAAGTAATTAGGTTTGTCAAAGAAATATTTCCACGCTAACGCTTAAGCTTGGCGATTGAAATTGTTGCATCGCAGAAACCTTTCGGAATTCTAAAGCAATTCCACAAAGAAATGAGATGTCACGCCACGTACAAACGATCCCCTTGGAATAAATTTAGATTTAGTTCAATTCTCTCCATTAGCCGGCGAAAGTGTCAACACGCAATAGCACTAATGCCTTGTGGAATCTTTGGTGTATGGTTTAACATTGAGTAACGTTAATTATTGATTTCATGTTTCATTACTTTGTCGCCCCCATTCAAAACCAAACATTTAAGGGTCGACCAATTACGTCGTTGGCGAGCATGAACAATTGTTTACTTTCTCAAAACCTGATCGTAAAGTTGATATTTTATTTAATTGCTTCCCTTCACTCTCTAGTAGAAGTGATTTTAGTCAAACTTGCTTGTAAATCAAGAAAATTTTGTTGTTTATCGGATTGGCAATCAAATTGTGCGATCGTTTAAAAATAGCCGAATCTTGCTAAAACCACGAAAATCACATGAAATTAGCGTCAGTTCGTATGATTGATTTTTTGAAATTGCTTCCCGCGACGTTAACAAACAAACAAACATAAATAATTGACAAGAATTTCCATTTTTGACGATGAACTTCGCGTTCTAACGACGTCGGTTCCTAAAAGCTTAATGTGTAGTCAACAAAATTGTTACCTGACTAGAAACAGAAAAGCGATGAATCCCAAGATCGCAAGTACGACGATCAAAATTACGATCCACGGCGATAAAGAAGAATTCTCCATTTCGGAACTCAATTGACTGGCACTTTTATTCTTCTCTCTTGACTTGGTTTAATTTTATTTAATGTTTTGATTGCGCAAAGTTTCACTCAATTTTTTCCAACTGTAAATTTTGTGCACTCGACTTTCTACGAGAAAGTAACAGCAAAGAAATTCCAACGTAAAGCGGGTTTTGTGTCTTACTCTTCCAGCCAACAATCTTCAACTGAGACGAAGTAAATGAAAATGTTTCTGCGCAACAATTCATGTAAGTACACCTCGGATTGAGCGCTGATGAGCTCATAAAAGGCAAAAGTCTCTCTTTCTCTCGGTTTCTTAAGCTTTCGACTCTGATTATCCAGCAGGTTATATGAAGGACTTCGTCAAGTGGGCACAGCGTTGTTTAGAACATTTTAAACATTTCTTTTTGAGCTTGTTTCGTTCTCTTGGCGATTTTTTTTGTGGCTAAGGAATTCCATCAAAAACATTGACTGATGTAGAAAAAGAGTTTAAAAAGTTAGCGGCGATGACAACGTAGTTCCCTGAATTTATTAACTTTGAATTTAACGTAAGCTCAAACCCGCAGGTAATTTTCTAGCTTAAGTGCTGTCCAAAAATATCTAATATATTTATGATAGCATTAAAAATAATATTATTGAAAATTATCACAAGTCAGAGATGAATTTGTGTTAGATACGCCAAATTAAAACAAGTTAGTTTCCGCTGATTATTTTATTGTTATCTCAACAATGCTTGTAGAGTCAAATTGGATTCAAATTAGTTTAACACCAAAAACAGTCTCAAACTCTCCTACAAAGCTGCTTGAATGTTGCTTGAAAATTTAGAAGATTGTTGTTGGATCGACGCTCTTGACCATGAAAGCCAAGCAGCAGAATGAGAATATTCACTTACATTAACGGGCATTAACTACATAGTTTGACTTATTTCTATCACAGCCGATGGTTCGCGTGATGCCGGTTCATAAATTTAGTTTGCTTTGTTTTTTTTTATTACATAAATTAAAACAAATGAAACACGGTGTAGATGAGATTCAGTTGATAGCATGTGCTTTACGCTACGGCCAATTGTGTCATTCGTTCACTTTCGTTCCACAGCCAGGCGGCAGTGTCGTCATTACGAGCGGCACTGGAAGGAGTCACTTCTCTGCAGTCAGCGAAACATTTTCCGGTCACTCTTTCCAGTTTGGGATCAACGGCCGAGCGAATTTGCGTTTACACACCTGACTCGACGATTTTGAAAGCAAGCCACTTTGCGGGATTGAAGAAAAGTCTGTCGACGCAACTTAGAATTGACGTGTTCAAACAGAAGTGGATTAATTTGTAAATATATCCAGGTTTCTGCTAAGCTCTGTATTAATAACGCCTGTTGAATAGAGATTCGTTGTAAAATCATCTCATGTAACATAGTAACACATGCGTTGATCACTCAAACAAAGAATATTTTCTAATGAACAAAAAATTCTTACCTGGATGAAGACTGTTAGCTGTCACTCCAGTTCCCTGGAGCTGTGTTTGCAATTTTGCTTTGCCCGTACAATGCGACCAATACGATGAGAATACTCAAAAGACGACAGCGACCCTGCTTGGTGCGGTCTATTCCGTCTGTGGTTTGCGCTTCTGAACACGCCATTGTCGATCAGCACGCGCAACTGAGTTTCAAGTTCGTGGAAATTCTTCGAAAATTGTCGTACAGAATCCAACAAAGCGAGGTCAAGTTGTAGGAATTGAACTTTGTCACTGCCACTCTCATCTCTGATTTCTTTCAACGCGTCTTCACCGCGCTTTGTGCCACGACACGCGATGTAAATTTTTCCACCGCGTTTGGCCAAATCGATGGCAGTCATTTTGCCAATCCCAGAGTTAGCGCCTGTTATCACCACAACTTTGCCATCAATCCGAGTGTTTTTTATAACTGTACACCTTGCGTCCAAATCCTTGAGAAAATTAAATCAATTTTACATTAACGTTGTAATTCGATTTAATTCGCTAATTTTATACCTAAACAGGAGAATGAACAAAACCAAGGAAACCGCCAAGGAAACCAATCTTGGCCCTTTCAAATAAACACCAAGCACAAAAGATGTTTCTCTTAACGCGTCTCATTGACAACTGATTTTCTGCTTCTTGAAATCTCAATGTTTTAAAAATTAATTTTGTTTTGTCAGAAAACTTACCTGACTGTTTACGAATTTCATGGTTAGCCTGATGTTGAAAGCGTTGTAAAGACAGGCGCTTAAATCAACGACTGTTTGACAAAAGCACTCAACGACTTGAATCGGCGACTAATTGAATTTTCCCTTTTCACAGCAAAAAAAATTAGTGCGAATTCTACGTCATCAAACGTGATGATTTGTGACGAAGGAGTTTGACCGTCGCAACTTTCACTTTTCATACACGTGAATCTACGTTTTTTGTGAATGTAAGAAATTCCAAACATTTATTCACTCATAAATCGTTGAACTCTCGAACACCTGAGTAAGAGAAGAAATAAAAAATTAACAATATTCAGTGTCGAGTTGAAGAAGAAGGAAGCGAGACGTGGAAGTTTGGTGGTCGAGAAATTGAAGAAACGCTTCAAAAAAACTTGTTAATTGTTCATAAAATGAATCAAATTGTTAGAAAGATGTGAGTTTTGTGATAGATTTTTGATTATTAGACGCATTTCAATTAAAATTTCCAGCAAAAATATTCTCCACAAGCCGATTTATCTCAAAAAGACACGCATCGATGGTAAAGTTGTGGTGATAACCGGCGCCAACACAGGCATAGGTAAAGAAACAGCGATCGACCTGGCTAAACGCGGTGGAAAGGTTTACATCGCTTGTCGAGACAAAGAGAAGAGTGAAAGAGCTTTGGACGACATCAGAAAGCTTTCAAAAAGTTCAAACGCGTTTTCGCTAGAACTCGACTTAGCCTCAATCGATTCGATTAAGAAATTTTCCAAAGAATTTCATGAACAAGAGTCGCAGCTGCACATCTTAATCAACAACGCGGGTGTCATGGCTTGTCCAAAATCGTACACGGCAGATGGATTCGAGATGCAAATTGGCACTAATCATCTTGGTCACTTTGTGCTAACAAATTTGCTGCTTGATTTATTGACCAAATCGAGTCCAAGTAGAATCATAGTGGTTGCGTCTGAAGGTTACAAACTTAGCGACATTAATAAAGATGATTTATTGAGTGACAAATCGTACAACAAGCTCAAAGCTTACGGTCAAAGCAAGCTGGCAAATATATTGTTTGCAAATGAACTGGCTAGACAACTGCGTGGATCGGGTGTGACAGTCAACAGCTGTCATCCTGGAATCATTCACACCGAGCTGGGTCGGCATATGGATTCGTGGCTAAGGCCGTTATACCGTCCAATCTTGAAGCCACTGTACAAAACGGTCCACGAAGGTGCACAAACACAGATCAGACTTGCCGTCGATCCAGAACTTGTCGATGTAACAGGAAAATACTTCAAAGACTGTGAAAAAACAGTTCCGAAGCCATCAGCACGAGATGCAGCGACCGCGAGATGGCTGTGGTCAAAAAGCTCGCAGTTGATCACCGAAAAGTTTCCAGATTTTGATAAGATCGTAAAAAGTTAGTTTTTATTTCTAAATAAATTATTAACATTGGAATAATATTGCGAAATATTCTTTGATTAACAGAAATTGCTTTTCAGTCGTTCATAAATGCCTCCATCGGATGAGTTTTCATTGCCAGATCTTTGAAACTGTGCTTTGATCTTGTAGCTTATTAGCGAGAAATAAATTAAATCAATTTGTTCAGGTTGCTAAATCATTGCCTCGTGTCTCGTATGGCAAAAATAAGCACGCAACTGACGCGCAGATCGCGAAAAGACCGTAAACTGCCACAGCTTGACCCACAGAAGCCTGGAACAAGACTTGAGCGACGTAAGGAGTGCACATCGCACCTAATCTCGCTAATGACGAACAACCGCCAACGCCTATCGAACGGAGATTTGTCGGATACACTTCTGGTGTGTAGACGTACGCGGCTTGGAACAGACCGGCGATCACGCCACGCCCAAGGAACAAAATGAGTGTCAAAAGAACTCGGCTGAAAGAAAGTTCATTCAAGAAACTGAATTGCTTCAAATTCCATTTTTCTCACTCGTTTGTGATTGTGATCAAAGACACACAACCAGCGTACAGAAGGAACTGGAAAGCCATTGTCTTCTTTCGACCACATCGCTCAATGATGTAGATTGTTGCAAAAATTCCAGGAAACTCCGCCAAAGTCGTCCACAAAAGATCCATGTAGTCTGTTGTTGCAAGCGCATGGCAGTCATCGAGTCCCGGTGTTGGAGTTCTGTTTTCGCCACCAAACAATTCCGTTGACATCAACACTAAGCCGTAGTAGCAAAAAGCGCAAGACATCCAAATAAACCAAAGAAGCAGCGTAGTTCGTCTCAATGACGAACTTAAAAGTGCTTTGAAACTGCCACGTGCACTTGAAGTGCCTTCAACAACGAGTCTTCCAAGCAACATCGGCCTTCGATTATCTTTTGCGATCTAAAATTATAACAAATCAGAAATTCACACTTGTTTTTGAATGACTCTTGAACGTACAGCTTCCAACGTCGACAAAGCTTTGTCATTTTGACCGCAGGAAACGTGATAGCGCGCAGATTCAGGAAGCCAAGGCGTCAAACAAGCAAAAACAAACAGAGGCGCGGCAGACAAGCCTAAAAGCCATCGCCAGCCTAAGTTTGGCACGACAGCCATAGCAAGCACAACTTCGAAGCATGCACCAAGTGCCCAAAAGCAGTCTAAGAGTACAACGCACTTGGCTCGCTGCTTTGTCGGTAGAAACTCGGCGTAAAGAGTGACACTTTGAGGCACGGCACCGATTGCGAATCCAACAAGTCCACGAAGCAGAAGAAGCCACCCTAAGTTGGGTGAAACTGCACTGAGAAGACCATACAAAAACAGCAAAATCCCGCAAAGTGTCAGGGCCTAGAATAAATGAAATTGTAATTTTTTGTCAGCTTTAGTGCATTCAAGAATCTTACCGGTTTCCTGCCGTACTTGTCACTGAGACTTCCCCAGAAAGTGCTGCTTAACATCATTCCAAGAAACACGACAGTTGTCACCATCGCCTGTTGATATCTGCTGATTCCCCAGTCACAGTGCAGCGCTGGGCCAAGCACTGACAGAATTGTCATCTCCATGGAATCACTCATCCAGCACAGCCCAACGAACAGCGACAACTTAACTTGGAACCATCCAAATCCCAGGGCGTTAACCGCCTGCGCAACCGTGAACGTATCTAAAACAATCGAATTTATTGGTTTTGAAGATTCTTTACCAGCAATTTCACACGAATTTACCATCAGGTACAACTGATACACTTGCCAACTCGAATTCAGGCGATGCCAAGTGATTGTTAGTGATTCCGTTCCCGTTGAGTGTGGGATTTGTTGGACCAGTCGTAACGTTCAAACCGTCAACTTCTTCGTAACCTTTCGTTCCGGGCCTTCGGATGCCCATCTTGAGAACGTTTACAAGTGTTAATTGGCTTTGATTTCTTTTTATCCGGACGCACTTGCAAAATACATTTGGGTGGAAAGGAAAGTTGAT
Organism: Belgica antarctica; assembly: GCA_000775305.1. Lineage (NCBI taxonomy): Eukaryota > Metazoa > Arthropoda > Insecta > Diptera > Chironomidae > Belgica > Belgica antarctica. Next base: position 27,055 of record JPYR01000062.1, on the reverse strand, counting down.
AATGCCTCAAATGCTAATTGGGTTAATAAATTGTTGCACATGAAACAATGTTTTTCTTCTTTTATCAATAACAATCCACTGTATGAATGAACAGTTAAGTTTTTTGCTTAGTTGATTTCTTCGGCGTAACTTTTTCGCTCATAACTCGTCAAATTTGCGGGTTAACGATGTTATAGGAGTGTTTGAATGCTTTTTTGAGCTAATTAATGATGTCAACATCTCGCCACGAATATTTTCCTTTGCATAATATTATTTGAGATTTACAGCGGTTTGCGCCGTTTAAAGCCACTTTGATCTTTGCATTCACCACATGAGACAATATTTGAAGAATAAAACTTTTAAAAAGTCAATTCTGTCACAGAAAACTTGCTTTTCTATTGTCTAACTTTAAGAGTTTTAGAAACTTAACACGTATTCACCTGAAGAAGAATTTTTTCAAATGCGAGAGTCTTGACGGGCCAAAAAACGAAAGAAGAATGTTGAAACTCGCCAGTGTGTTACCTACTAAGAAAAAAGTCTTGGGGAACAGTGTGTGAAGCAAAACCGCGGAGAAGAACTGTAAGCGGCGGTGTGGTGAATAAACTGTTTGATTGTATGGACGCGATAAGTTGTTGAATAAGAATTAGACAAGAAATACAAAAGAAACAAGTCGGTGTAAGAAACTTTGTAGCGTTCGACTGTAAACCAACATTGTTAAGCAGCTTTTATTTTCTCTCAGCGCGTTTCTCTCTCAGCAACGTGGTTATCAACGGTGATTGAAGGTTTTTGTTTACAAACAGAAGCTTTCATGTTTGCAAAATATCAGCTGTTAATTGCAGAACATTTCGTAATTGCGAATTTATTGAAAACAAACTTCCCACTAGCAAATATTTTGAACGAATCTTTAAAATAAGTTATAAACTTGTTTATTGGAACCAAAGAAGTAAATTAAGAGAGTTAATAATATTCATTCGAATTGGGTCTTTATTAACGCATTCGTCTTAATAAAAAAAAAACAAGTTAATCATTGGATTCCCAAACATCTCGCCCTTGAGCTTCATTTCGTCTTTTCAATCGATGGCTTCTTTTGTGAAACAAATTTCGATAAATTGCAAAATGTGACTTCAAATTAAGCGTGGAAAGGAACCGACAAGCTCGCAGAAATAATTGTGATAATATACACCATGGTGACCTGCAAGAGAAAGTAACTAAATTGCTGACGATTCATCATTTTTCAACTCACAAATTCGGGAAATCTGAACGTTGATCCGGTCTCAGATAATCCATAAATTAAAATCGTCAAGATGGGCGACAGCATGTACATTAAATAAGTGAATTTCGCTTTTTCGACAAAGATCTTTCTTGACAGAAACTTGATAAAAGAGTTGTGGTAGCCAGACACATCAGCCACGATGATTCAACTTGGAGATGTGTGACTGCGATTATTGTTCCCATCAAGTATAGACCGATTCTAACCCATGGTGCCATGTACAAAAATGTGAAATGCTGAACGATAGAATCCATCTTACATTCATAACCATTTTTAAGGTGAAAGATAAAGCTTAAAACATTGCAAAACACCAACGTAATCTTTAGCAGTTTTTCACTAAATCTTGGTTTTCTAGGAAACAAAAGTTGTTATTGACAGATTTAATAACGTTTTTCCACTAACTTAGCACAGATAAACATGACTACCGTTGGAAACGCAAAAAACTGCATATCGCTACCGAGTGATCATGACCAGTTCATACAAATCTCTTGTTTTGGGAACAAATTATGAATGTATAATAAATTGCGCCATCAATACCTGCGAATAAGATAAAAGATAAATAAAATGTATTTTCCCAATCAATTCAAGATTTGCTGACTTTGGGCAGACAAGATCGTCTCGAAAGTTTATTTTGTAGGTTGAAACGTCGTTTAGGAATGATGCGGAGATTTCTTCAACTAACATCGACATGATGAAAACTGGCGTAAGTCGCACGTATCGGTGCAATATTATTTTGCAATATAAAACAAAGTTCTTTCCGACACCGTTTTTGCTGATTTCAAGCAACCATGAAGTGTTCCTTAGAAAAGTTGACACCGCTAAGTACCCACAAATTGCAAAAAACCTAATGGAAGAATCGTAAGAAGTTTTGTTCACTTCAAAATATATGAATTAATATTCACCCTGACAGCAGACAGATGTTCATCAATCCGTAAAATGAACGATTTCTGGAAGTTATTACAAAAATAGTTTATTTTCGCAAACCAAAATGGGCCAAACTTACTTTAAACCGTTGATGTAGTTGATTGAAGTTTTGTTCGAATTATTTTCTTCGTCCTCTTGTGTAAAGCTAAAGCATTGAAGAAATTCATGATATAATTCAATGTGTCACATCAGCAAAAAGATTAAGAATTGTGCTTCTTTTAACTTGATTTGAGAAATGAAAATCAATTTTGTTGCTGACTTGATGACATTTTCCTGATGATCCAAGCCAATAATTGTTGCCAGACATGAAGCCTGAAGCTGATTTTGCCAATGAATCTAGGTTTATTTAGGATAAATATAAATTAGTTTGGTTTGTCGTGAGAAATGAATTAACTTATGTTGTTGTAGAATGCTGATATCATGTTCTTGTTCATTATTGATTCTTTTCAAAATCTTGAACATTTTAGCTGACGACTCATTTATTCAGGATTGTTGGATTGGTCTTAACTTCACATGAATCAAGAATATAATTTTTCCGATAATTTTGAACAGATCAACGAACTTGATTATGTTTGATCTTTGTTACCAACCACAACTCCTCAATTTTAAGAAAAATTGTTTTGTGACGTCAAAAAGCTAGACGCTGAACGACACCACATGTGAAGCTTCTTTTTAAAAGATGTAGGATTGAAAGGATTTAAAGACGATGTCTTTGGTGACGTGCTTCAAATATAGATTTTTGATGTTAATGTCAATTCAACTTTTGTCAAACTTTATATAAAATATTATTATTTAAAAGTTACTTAACACAACTTAACTGGACTATGAGAAGATTCCAGTTAAGTTGTCTCTGGCAGCTAGAATCAACAAATTTTTTAATTAGGCATTTCATATTCATCATAGGTTAACAAAAAGTGATTTTTAGAAACAAATTAATCGACTGTAATCTAATAAATAAATTAGAATTCAATTAATAAACTTATTTGTATTTTCGGTTCAACATGAAAGATTGAATCTAAACATCCTTGAGTCACGAAAATAAACTGGAACTGTATTGTTCCCAAAACATAGATTGGTTTGCAAGCTATATTAAACAATATTTTATGACATTGTTGCCTGAGGATTTCTAGAAACTCGTGTTGTTTACTATAACACAAAATTTCTTAAGAAGAAATGTGCGAAAAATTAATTCAAGAAAGAAAACAGCGACATTTTATGGTAGACAAACAAACCGTGTGAATGTGTTGTGGAGAAAGAGTTTGTAAATATTACGCCAATCGTTGAGTAAGAAAATCATCAATGAGCCGTGTGTGAACTTGTAGCGATTGACTGTAAACTGACATCGTCACAAGTTTTTTTAATCGTTCAACATGATTTTCAAAGTCATTGTTTGTTTATCAATTTTGTATTATGCTGAAATTTTGTCGTTCTTGGTAAACAAAGTGATAAAAATAAACCTGAGAAATTTTATGCAATCCCCTTAAAATTAAAAAGCTTCGGACAAGTTTTAAAAATATATTTAATTTTTTATTGAATCTTGTTTCTTAATGAAGAAACTCAAGATGAGTCGATGGAAGTCAGTCGATCAACGGTCATAATCGGTCGTGGCATAAGAGACTTTTTCGTAATCGATTGCTTCACCTTGAGCTTCATTTTGTCTTCTTAGGTGACGGTTTCTTATGTAAAACGAACTTCGATAAGTTGCAAAATGGAGCTTCTAGATAGACAGTGAACCAAGCAGACGCGTGTGCTGCGATCTTGATTATCACATAAGACATAATCACCTGGAGAAAAAGAAATTTAGTTGCTGTTAATTAATCATTGCGACGCTTACAATTTCAGGGAATCTGAACGTTGACCCGGTTTGCGTCAAGCCGTATATCAGAATTGTAATTAGTGGCGACAGCAGATACATTGAATATGACGTTTTTGCAACTCTCGTTAAAAACTTTTGTGAAAGAAATTTAATGAATAAACTGTTGTATCCCGAAACATCTGCCACAATGATCCAAGAAAACACAAAAGCGACTTCAAGATGCGCAGAAACTTTCAAAAACGATGCTAAATACGTTGACGCTGTTTTGCACAGTAAACCGCTCATTACGACCACAAAAATTAGCCCGCAGCTTAGCCACAATGTCATTCTGGTTTTCTGAAATGCAATTCAGTTAAATTATTATTCAAAACAGTCTAAACTACAAGTTTAGAAGAAAGAACAAGATTGACATATCAAAATGAGTTTTTAAGTTTTCAAGCGTTCTTAACTTGAACTGAACTTGTTTCATACTCACAGGTTGAAGCACAAGTTTTCCATGATTTTTCTGTAGCAGTATAGCCGTTAGTGTGCCCATCAGGTACGGGCCTATTCTTGTCCAAGGAACCATGTAAACCGTCGACAACAAATAATCCATAACATCGAACTTTAATGAGAAATCATACTTGACATGAATTGCGTAGCTGAATATTGTGAAACACGCCAAAGAAGCTGTCAAAAGCTTTTCGCCTAGTTGGGCGTTTCTTGAGAAAGAAATAAAGTTTCTAGAAGAAAATCTCAAACACGTATGGGATGACATACTTAACATAGACCAACAAAATTGCAGTTGTGAGCGCAAAAAATTGCATTTCACAGGCAAGCGACCACGACCAAGCAATGCACATGTTTTCTTTTGGGAACAAATTCTGAATGTATAAAACATTCCGCCACCAATACCTGCATAAAATGTTTTGAAATTACATCTTAAACTAAGTTGGTTTTAATTACTGACTTGGGGCAGGATAGATCATCACGGAAGATCTGTTCAAAGACCGAAACATCGGTCAGCAAGGAAGAAATTATTTCTGACACCAACATCGACATAACAAAGACTGGTGTTAGTCTAAGGTAGCGGTGTATCAACATTTTGCCGTACAACATAGCATTTTGGGTAAACTTGTTGTTTTGAATTTCCAACAACCGCGAAGAGTCTTTTAGCAGATTTGACGCTGCTAAATAGCCGGAAATAACAAAGAACCTAGTAGGAAAATATTAACTTAAGCAGTTCTTCTTTAGCATCCAATTTATCTCACCCGTCCACCAGTAAAGCAGCATTTGTCATCAACAATCCCAAAAAAGTTTCAGCAGAGTCAAGATAAGTGACTTTATTGTGCAGCGCAAAGTAGGAAAATGTTAAGACATGAGTAGTTACAATTAAGTAACACGAAATCGATCTGAAAGCATATACGAGTTTTAAAATTGTTTAATGGCTTGTGTAAGTTAACGCTTAAGCTATTAAACATACTTGAGACCAGAAATCGAGTCGATTGTAGCTTTGGCAGAATCTTTCTCAGAAAATTTGTTTTTTTGCCGGCTGTTGAAGCATTCGACAAGCGTTTCAAGGCGCGTAAGCGTGATTTTATTTTCTGAGACTAATGCAACGTTGTTGTTCTCGTCAAGCCTCAGGTTTTTCTTCGTTTTTGTCGCCATGCGTTTAAAAAGTGTGACCGTAAGCACGACGACGAGAAAAAACAAAACAGTCTTCTTCAGGAAGAATCGTGGGTGCAACCTCAGGGCTTTGACTGCAATTACGTTTACATCCGCGCCAAACTCATCAGCCGATGCAGATTTGTTAAAATAAGCTTGCACAAGAAGGTAGATCTGGTCATTTGTGCATGACTTTGGCAAGCACAGCCCAAGGTGTATAGTGTTTTCGACCATCACTCTGAAGTGTACTACAATTGATGGCGTTAGTGAACTGTTCTTGCAAATATGTTGGTTGTACCTTGATACGGTGACGTGTGTTTAACATACACATATCTCATCTCAACCTCAAACGGTGCAGTATCGGTGAATAATGTTGGCTTTGTGTTTCTCTTAAATCGAGTTGAAAGGTGAAAATCAATCTTGTTGCCTACGTAGTGGCATTGTTCAGAAGATCCAAGCCAAAAGTTGTTGCCAGAGACAAATCCTGATGCCGGCTTTGCCGATGCATCTGAAACTGGAATTGAATGTTATTATTTCTGTTTGATTTTGGGTGAAACACTCCACAAATGATGATGAAGGTTTTTTTTTGGATATGTCAAGACTTGAAAGGAGTAAAAGTTCTTTCCAGAATTATTTTGTTTTAAATGTGTGTGGACCAGCCAAAATTAATTTTGCCTGCCTTTTCAACACGTCATATACATATTTCACGTACAAAAGGCACAAATACATTGCGAAAATAAACGTTTGTTCCTTCACAACTTTTGAGTAACGGAATTGAACGAGTTTGCGTTATTGATTAGCGGCATTCTGTACTTGAAAGAAAACAATTTTTTATGGATTTCGCCCCGTGCATTACCAAGAATCTAAAATGCCGGTTTTGTTATTTGTATGTTAATCTACTGTCTGTTGATGGGAAGTTTTACTTACGCTTGAAAGCCCACAGGTCTTTCTTTCGTATTCCTTCCTTGATCAGCATTAGTTCATGTCTGCAACGGCTTGAGTCAAAGTCAATGCCAGCAACAGTGTTTGCCAAGTAATGAATAATTGAATTTAAATTTAAAATCTCGAAGTTACTATCGGTACTGTTTGAACCTTTGTCACACTTATCAGATGATTCACAAACTTCTGAGTACACTGAAGTCAATGTTTGAAGTAAAATTATGAGAAATTCCAAGAGTCTCATTTTTGCGTGAAGAGTTGGCCCCTTTTCTTAAAGATACACGTTGTGTCTGACCAGAGATTTTTTGCTGACTAGCCAACAAAAAGTTCTACAAAACGATCGGTCGATTCAATTTTGCGTAGGTGAATGTTCTTCTGTGGTTTTTTCCCCCGAAATGAAGCAGTATTTGGTGTTTGTTCTTGCAATAAACAGACTGAAAATTGTCTGCCTTGACGAGAATCTGCTAAATGGTTTAAATTGGTTGACACTTGTTTATGATTTTGCTAAAAGCTGTTTGTCAAGGTTGACATTGAAGAAGTAATGACTTCTTGTAAAGGTTTCAAAACTTCTACAAAGTAGTTCAACACCAAATTTCTTCAATTAACAAGATCAAGGTTTGTTGGGTAAGTCTTCTTCTGAATAATGATTGCTGATCAGTTTACCATGATTATTAAGCAGCTGCTTACAAGTGACGCTGGATAAAAATAAATAAGAACCGATTATTAATCAGCAAAATTCATTTGGCCTTGACATTGAATTTCCAGTAGCTGCAAAACATCACGACCAAGAAGTGCCAAAATTATCGAAATCTTGATTGAGATGTTGATTGTTGTCTGAAAGTACACACGAAAATCAAGCTGTGTTCAATTTGGAAAAACCATTTGGTCAGTGTCATCACAAACAATTTTTGATTAGATCAATGTTATCAAAATATTGATGAAGCTGAACTGTCTGCAGAACTGCTACGCTAAAAAGTAGTAAATGAAAATGAATTTCCATCTCAATAAATCAACGAAACTTAACAATCGAATCGAATTAAAAACTCAAACTTTAAATTTGTTAAAAATTTATTATTTATTTCCCTTTATAAATATTGTTGTTTAAAACTAAACAGGAATCACAAGCTTGTTTAAGGACGTTCCCAAAAGACTTTGTGCCTTGTGAGAACCATATTTTAACTTCTAATATTCAGTTTAATAAATAAAGTTCATTGAATTTCAGTTTTAGTTGTTTTGGTGCTTCTTATTGTTGGATATTGTTAGAGCAGTTGCTTGGAAAATTTTGTTCACCTGGTCCGAATAATTTCCTTGCGCATGCCCAGTCTAATTCTAGTCAACCTTCTTAAGCAACGGTGATGCTTTTACTTGAGACTTCGGCGTTGATCCCCGAAGCATCTCGTTCGACAATTTGTAGAACGGAATTTCGAAAAGAAGCGAGAAAACTATAGCAAGTACGTAAGTTAGTACTGACACAGCGATAATCAGCAAAAAGTACAATGGTGGATCCACGTTGCTGCCAGAATCAAATGATCCAAATGCCAGCATGACTACGATGGGATTCAAAAGGTAAATTGCGTAGGTTAACTTGTTGATGCGAACAAAAATTTTCGATGAGAAAATTCTCGAAATCAAACCTGCCCAAACGAGAGAGAAAAGTGTGCATGAGTAAGATGACATAACACAAAGCCAGTTGCTTCGACTTACAATTGTATCCACATGCGTTCGTTATTATGAACCAGCTGACTGAAATGCCGATCAACGGTCGGCCAATAAGAATGCAAGTGCAAGCCATCGCTAAGCTCATATCACGTTGAATTGTGCTATGAAGTGCCAGCACTAGTGTGAACGTTGATATGAAGAAAATAAAATTTCGCAGTCGCTAATTGGATGTGAAAAGTAAAGTAAAAACGAGCGCTTAAGCTAGATTAGTAATTCCAACTTACGTCAGAGACATTGAAAGTCTTTCGGTAAGAATTCAAATACCAGCCACAGGCTACACCCACGCAGTAAGGCGGGATTCTCATCCACGGTGCAATATATAACACAGTCCCCGTGAACCAAAGCACATCGAAGCTGGGCAAAAACTTGTGCTTCACAGTCAAAATAGCACCAATTATGAACATAACAGCCGTAAACAGACAAAACACCTTAATTCCTAACTTATTGTTTCTGTTGAATAAAAAGTGAGTGGTTATATTGATTTATAAACTTTCAGTTTACTAGAGTTGGTAATAGTACGTACAATAGTATACTATTTTTGAAATGTAATGTTTCACCAAGCTTTGAGCTCTTGATTACGGAAACAAACGCATTGGGTTCCTACTTTACAAAAAGGTAGTGAACATACTTGAGTACATACTATGACAGACTCTAAAACTATTACTTACTTGGCATAAATAAATAAAATGATCGTGAAGACCAAAAAAAACTGCATCTCGCAAGCCATAGACCACGTCCAGTTCATACACAAAGCATTGTGTTCGAAGAGATTGTTAATGTAAAATAAGTTTCGCCACCAGTATCTGGGTTGGAAGAGACGCAAAGATTGATCAGTTTCATCACGAAATGTATTCGAAAATGTTTTTCAAACCTTTGGCAATTCAAATCTGTTCGGTCGTGAACCCAAAATTTAGACACATCGACGATATACGACGCTGAGATTTCAGTCAGTAAGCCCACCATAAAATACAGCGGAGAAAGCCTAGTCAATAAAACACAAACGGTGAATAGATGCAAGTCAAGGTGAGTGCGATAAAGATTCCGACGCCGGGTCCATAATCCGCAGATTTAAAAAACAAAAGACCTCTTTCGTCTGTTTAGTATGTCGACGACTCGACACAAAAGACAATCAGCTTCAGTGTTCAAAGCCAGATGGCTTTGAACAAAATGACTTTCAAAGAATAAATGTTAATTGTTGCAAAAGCATGTTAATTTGCATAAGTTATGACATAAGTTCAGTTTTGGGATATTTTTACGATTTTTAGCGCGATTTTGGTCTTTTTACGTGTTGAATAAATTACCTGATGTATCTGTGCATCAAAAGCTTTCCAAACAGTTTGACATTTTGTAGAAGACCGTTTTCTTTGATCTCTTGCATGCGCTTTTCTCTCTTCAAGAAGTTGTAGGTCACCAGGAAGCCACTATGTCGAAGATGGTGTTCAGGAAATATTTTTATATCGAAAATTCGTTGATTTCATACCTGATTGTGAAAAACACGTCAACCATAAGTGCAGCATTAGCGATCCATTGGTATCTTGCTTGTTCGGATAAGTGGAACATAAAACCTGGATTACTCGTTGCATAAAAGCTGAACCAAAACATGTGAAACACGAGTATGAAGAAGCACGAAATTGATCTGTAAACAAAAAGTTAGTTTTATCTTTTCATCTGTCACGTGCTCAACAAATCTCTCACTTAATTCCATTTATAACATTGATTGATTCCTTTGGCGTTGAATTGTCCATAAGCGCTTTCCAGTTGTTTTGTACGGAAAAGCTTTTCAAAACTTTGTCCCAAACGGTGACTTCTTGGGTGGCTTCAACAGGATCTTCAGCTTCGTTGATTCTCTCGTCGCGGTGCCAAGCACATAGCACAATAAATATCACAACAGTGAAGATAGTGCTGGAAACTTTGTTTGTTAATTTTTATTCCTTGCTAATTCATCGCTAATTACCCAGTTAACCAAACACTTTTTTTTGTAAAGAAGTTCTCACGGAGTTCAAGTCTCTTGACCAGCAGAACATCGCTTTCAAACTCGAATATGTTTTGAGCGTCGAAAATCCGTGTGTCTAGATATTCCTGGGTCAGATTGTGGATTTCCGAGTTCGAGCAAGACTTAGGCAGGCACAAACCGATGTGAAGGAGGTTTTCGGTGTGGAACTTTATCTCAACCTGCCACGGCGAATAGTGTTTAGCGTAAGCAACTCTGTAGTCAACTTCAAACGGGGCAACATCGTCGATCAAATCAGGCTTCATTAGTCGTTCAAAGCGGTCTGATAGTGTCACGTGTAGCGGAGCATTGACAGATTCGCAGCCCCGACTGGAACCAAGCCAGTGGTTGTTTCCAAGAATAAATCCGGGCACGACTGACGCTGACGAGTCCAAAACTTTTTGAGAGAAGATAAAAATCAGTCATAAATTAATTTCACAAAAAGTTCAACCTCCGCTATATCGTTTTCATTCAGCTTTTGATTCGACCGAATGTTATGCAACGCTGGAGAAAAATATTATTTTTTGATGCCCGATTCGCACTTTTCAGGGTTAACAGCTTTCGTTTGTTATCAAGAAAGGTAAATTGCTCGTTTTTTTAGTTTTTAAGGTACAATAAACCATCGCTTTTCGTCGCAGCGATCATCGAACACGTTTAAAAATAATCAAAAACTTCTTGTTCGCCGCAGGCTGTGCGCGCAGTTTCAACGAAAATCGTCGGAACTTTCACTTTCGGTTGTAAAGAAAGCATAAACAGATGACATTATTTAGGTTAACTACACTTAACACCCATTCATCTCGAATTCCATTGTGAAAACTGTAATCGTCCACTCATGAATTATCATCTTCATGAAGCCTTCTTTTATTTTCTTCTCTTTGCGCTTGCATTCGTGTTTCTGTTATAAAAAATGTTTTTGTGACGCTCGCACAAGTTCATGGCAAACATTCGTTTACGATTGTTTAAATAACGTTGGTGCGGGCCGATATCCGCACTGGGCTATGATTTACAGGGCAGCAACGTTGCGTTACCGCATTTTAGAGCAGATTCAATCAAAAATGATTTGTTTGTTGGCTGACAACACGTTATTTTAGCTTCTCGGCGAGTTCAACGTTATTTTTGGGAAGCTTCGTACACGTGTATGGGGAAGTAAACATCAGCGGCTTGACATTAAGTGCAGGAAGTTTGTGATATTTTCACAATATGTTGTCATCAGACATTCTCGTTTAGTTATCAACAAGTGGATCACCTAGACCACGACGAAGTGAACTCTGAAATTAGCTTTAATTTTAGTGAGTGCGATGTTCTGAAGAGCTTTGTTTACTATACTTGACCATTATATTGTTTTCAAGTCGGAAGTTGTTGTGAGATAAAATCTGGGTAAAATCTCACCATTTCACCTTGCTTTAACCTTTCATCGATACCTTGTGCTGTGACGATCAACTCAATTTGCTAGAAATTTGTCCGAGGTATTAACAAAACTTGGACTGAATAATTAAGGTCAGTTGGTATATCCAAACTACATGAAGTCGTTCTGATAAACCCAAAATAGGAAAAAAAACTTTTTGATCTTCACCAAAATTCAATGAATGTTTGATCAAATAAAAGTTGACAAGTCATGTGTTTACAAAGTCAACAGAGATCGTCAAAAAACAAATAATTTTTTTCAAGAAGCCATTATCTAGGAGAAATTTTTAGACCCTTGATCTTTTCAATAAGCTTTTTGCTGGTCATTCAAATTGACAGATTTTTGCAGTCATGGTTACATGATGACAGTCAGACGTTCCAATTAAAAAGTTTCTTTTAGTCATCTGTTGAATCACGGGGGTTTTTTTACTTGACAAGACATCCGAACACTTACAACGGTAATCAACAAAAATCAACAAGAACCACGATCAGTCAAATATTAAATTGTGTAAGAATTATTTATTTAAAAAAATAATGTTCATCATCGCAGAGAAAAATAAAAGTTCAAGTTCACGGAACAAGAGAAAAAATTCTGACGTTAAAGGAAATAAATAAAACATGAGCTTTCAGTTAACTCCCATCAGTTTATCTTCAATTTTGGCAAGACTAGGAAATTTCTTGATGAATCACTGCAAATATTTGCAGCTTTTGTTTTCAGAACTAAAAGGGCTGATGTACACAAGGCCTTGTCATGTGTGTTGTTTGAATCCAAAAAATCCCGGTATTTTTCAACTGATTGTTTAAACAGAAGTTATTCATCTCTAGAATATTCGTGAACAGTTACTGGGCAAACATCATATGTTGACCCCATAATGTGACTTTTAACGAGTTGCAATGCGATAATTTATTTGAAGATTTTTGTTTTTTGCCATTTAGGTTTTGAGGTTAAGTTTTTGAATTACTTGGCATTTTTGGGAAGACTTGACATCATGATGAGTGCAAAATTTTGCATCTTTGTCACAAAAACTTGTTTCCAGCAGTTTCAACTGCAATTCAAGGGACATTCTGGTCGCACAGCGTGCTACCAACAAGTACATAATGATTAAAATAAATCAGCGTCTCGTAAAAATCAAACATTAATCCATTTTACCGACTAATCAATCAATTTCACACAGCCGAACAAACTCGAAATAAAAGTGGACGAGAGTAGCAGAGACGAGAAAAAGCCGAAATGAAAAGTTTAAAATAAAAACTCGCCTACGAAAGTGCAAAAAATCGAAACCGAATTTTTTCTTCACTTCAATGATGTAATTTTTCTTACATAATTTCTTTTCTTTATCTTCCGTGGAGCGAGTTAAATGTATAACATCATTGTGTGACTCCAATCATTATTTGGAGTTGAGCTTGGCATTGTTCAAGACTTTTTGGGCATTCGGTGTCGCATGAGCGCTTAAAAGACGTCAATTTGACTATCGTGAAATACGTCTAGGTAATCTGAATTGTCCTATATTGTACCTCAACGCCAACTTGAAATGTCAAACGTCACCAAAATTATTTTTCCGTTAACAAATCTCGTTGGATAAATACTTTTTGGAAGCCGAGTGTCATGAAACCTTTCGAGGGGAAATAAATATGAAAGTTATTTGAACCAACAAGCTCAGGTTTGTGTGCGAATATTAATTGCCGGCTATTAAAAATCCTCAAGCTTTGCAAATTGATCTCTTTGTAAGACTTTAACGTGAATTATGCAATGTTTGGAGTGGACACTGTTTGCACAAATGATTTCGACTGATTATTTGCTAATCTTTATGCTGCAACAGCGTCTTCAAGAACTTTGAACAAACTTAAGCCATTCGTTGTTGACTCTAATGGGCGTTTCTTCCACCGAAGAACCTTCAGTCGATTTATCAAACATAACATGTTGATGCAATCGGTAAACATTAAGCAAGATTTGGGCAAGATGCATTATGAAAAACATATAAAATGCCAATCATCGAATCAACACTTTGAAGTCATTTGGAAACATGCTTGAGTGGTATAAATCATTTAAAAACACATTTTTCAGGCGACGGCGTTCGTGGATGACGGAAAATATTTATTTTACAGCGACGGCATTGAAAAATTATTTCCTAACAAATTTTATCAAGAAACTAATTAAAAATTTCACTGACAATACTTATACACAGTTCCCGAACGCAATTTTGAAAGTTTTTCTTCTTCAATTCCAAAAAACATCGAAAACTTTTATTTTAACTCACTCTTTATCGCCCAAATCTCTTTTCGGTTTATTCCATGATAGATTTGCATAATTTCATTATAACACTGTTGATTTAGTTGATTTTCTTCTGCAACCACCATGAGGCCGTAAATTACTGACGAATGCTTGAGCCGCTCGCTATGGTGCGAGTTCAGAAGAACTGAGCTGGTTTCACGAATGTAGTCGTCGATTTTTTGTAAAAGCAACACTCGATCCCGCGTTATAGATTTACACTTTTCACCATCATTGCAAGACACCAATGGTGATGTAAGGTTTTTATTACTCGTGTTGTTCTGATTCAGTTCGCCGCTGACAATTAGTTTCAGGAAAATTGTCAACAGCAGCGACACACGGAATATTTTTGGAAGACTCATCCCAGAACGTACACACGACATTTTTTATTTTTAGCTGGTTTGACGTTGAAATTATTAGCCAGCAACTTTTTCCGAACTTCGTGCTTTAATTACAAAGCTTATGCACTTATTTGGCTTATTGCTGACTTTTTCGTCAATCATGCAACTTCTCGACTTCCCGATGCACTTTAATTCTCATTTCTATTTTTCTTTGATGCACGAGACACTTTTTCTTAAATTTCTTTGCTTATGATTATGTTAAAGCGTCGGTGATAAAACTTTCAACACGACTTTAATATTTAAATGTTGGCAACGATTTTTGAATGCGACTCAATTGGCCAAAACTCCAGCGAGAAATGATGTTTCAAAAATTATTATATTTTACTGGTTCCAATGCCTGGCTACAATCAACTGCTTTTACGAAGCCTTTTACTCAGTCTTTTACTAGTGTTCACTCATATGCTGCCGAACGCACACCACACAAGCGTTCGGTGCATTGGAAAAAGTCAACGAGCTTTTTTCATTTTCGCATAGACTTACTCGTGTGTCTTTGAGTTTGTGTGGCGGTCAAAGTTCTGGATCTCTGCTACATTGTTTGTGGCCGTGTAGCATCGATTATCCTGGTTAACTTTCATGCGTATTATTGAAATTAAGTGCTCTGTCGAAGATGTCAGTCGAAGAGCAGAAATCGAATAACAAATCAAACACCCTACGTAAGCACGTATCTTGAAATTGTTTTCCAAAAAATTGAAATTTATTTAATACTAAGAATACAAAGTATTATTATTATTATTTGAGTATTTCATCAGCAGACAGGTCCAATTCTGAACAGCATTTGACGGTTAGATTTCTGATTGCATATCACAAGCTGTCAAATTATTTTGTTTTGGACGAATTCGTTATACGTATTAAACAGAATTGTTTTCGATGTGATTAATTAACATGCAAAATTTTGTAACCAAGGTTAACCGGTTTTATTCATTATTTATTAATTATCATCAACTTTGTTATTAGAGTTAACTAATTATAAACAATTGGCTTCCCAATCCGAAATGGGTTATTTTTAAATTTTTGAAGAAATTTTATTCAATGATTTTTTGTACAGCATGTTTTAGTGTACATGATGGAGTTTTGCGAGCCTTAGCCTGCGCGGCTTGTATCTCATTTTTAATCTGAAAGGGAATTATTTAATCTTGATAACACTTTTTTGTGTTTGGGAGTGTTATCGACAGGAAAAGTGTAAAACCTGTGAAAAGAGAAAAAGAAACTAAAACTAATCTAAAAACTATCTTAAAGCTAAAGTGTATGAAATTCAATTAAATAGCTTTGGGCAAGTGGCGTTTCACTCTAAACCAATGTTTTCTGCATAGTATTTTCCGAGTTTTTGATTAAGATACTATCGTGGTGGTTGGCGCGATCATAAAAGTTCTGGATGAGTTTGCTTACAAATTTGCGAATCGTGGGAATTTTAGCTTCTTCATCGTGGAGGTCTGACGTGAAAAAGTATCAAACGGCGTTGAAAGCCATTCAGCACTTTATTTTATTTAATTTGAAGTTTTTTGAAATGTGTCACGGCACAATTATTAAAAATTTGCACGCATAAGTCTTGACTGGTCGAATAATTGACCTGTAGATTGCAATGTTGATATTAGGAGGTACTGAATTATCCTTCTTCAAGAGGCAATAAAGTGTTCCGACGATATTCCTTTATGAATGGCTTTATCTATGTGAGCTCCAAAGAGAAGCTTCTGGTCAAGAGTCACAACCATGTAGGTGACTGATTTTACTCACGAGCCTTTATACTAGAAAGGTGTTTGATTTAATTGCCTAATCATGGTGGTTGATCGGGTAAAAGCGATAAACTCAGTTTTTGGTGGATTAAGTCTAATTTTCCAGCTATTAAAAAAGGTGGACACTTCTTCGAGCGCATTTGTGAGAATTTTATTGACTTTTTTGGCGTTTTTCCCAGACCAAAGCTGTATCATCAGCGTAAATGGCCAGAACACTGTTCTTTGGGGGTAGAAATGTCATTAATAAAATTTTTGAACAAATGGGTAGGTAAGAGAGATCCTTGTGAGACTCCCGCTGGCACTGAGTACGTAATGGATGACGTTCCATTGACGTCGACAAATCAAGTCAAGTCAAATCGAATATTCTTTTTCAGAACAAGTGAGATTGCCGTTTGCTCGCTGAAGGGGTGGCATCGAAGACTTTTTATCGTTTTAGACACTTGGTAAAGTTACAAAGTGACTTGTAACTATGGTTGTCAAATCAATTATCAATTAATTGACTAATTGACTATTTTCACCAAAAAGTCAATTGTCAATTAAGTCAATTAATTTAATCAATTAATTGACGCCTACTATTTCAATTTTAGGTGATGTTACGGAGATTACCACCGGTCATTTGAATTTTGAATCTGACAAAATTTTGAAGCATTCTCTCTGAGTGGTTTTATTTTATTGTTATGAAGCGTAGATGGCATAAATGCGATGTGAAATCTGAAGCGCAGACCATCAATATTTCATTTTTCACTATAAGAAATTCAAACTTTTTCATTCAGACTCGGTGCAGTCCACGTCAAAATTGTAAGATTGCAAACAAGATTTTTACGGTGTTGTCTTGCAGCTTCCTGGGAGGTTCAACCTTCCATTGACTTTCGGAAAAGCTTGAAGCTTTTCGGTTTCCAGGTCTAAGAGTCAGGTGAATTCATTAATAAAGGATTATTATCATTCGCAACAATCTCAGCACAGCCACAGCCAAAGCAAAAGTTTTGATTACAGTTCTCATCACGTTACTATTGATGTTGCAAGCTGTCCAGCCTCTTAGAACCAGGGTTCCCAACGAGTCGCAAAATTTGCTAGTCCCAGTCTTTCAAATTTCCCGAAAATGGAAAATTCGTCCCGTCTCCTTTCCCGTCTTTTCCGAAATTGGAAAATCCGTCCCGTCTCCGTCCCCGTTTTCCGTCCCCGTCTCAAATGACCGTTAAGATTTTGAAAAAGTAATAATTCAAATCAAAATTTTGTTTTGCCATCTCCTGCATGATATTTTTTTCCACAAAATAATTTAGCTCCTCAAATAATATTTTGAATTCTGTCTACCGATAATTAAACTCCAAAAAACTTCAACACTTCATTTTTTTGAGATCAGA